>CM040428.1:136566760-136596589 GCA_022702705.1 Papilionanthe hookeriana x Papilionanthe teres
ATTAGGGGTCTATAGTCAAATTTGTGGAGTTTGCGGGGAGTTTAGAAGTGGTTTGAATTTCTAAAAGGCGGGTCCCAATTCTAGTCCTCTAAGATAGTCAAAAGAAAAAGCCTAAGGCTAGATCCTAAGCACTAAAAAGAAGAAGGGAAGACCTCATCAAAAATGAGGTCAACACTATTATGATGCTCAGGTCAGATTTATAAGGGGGGAGTCTGATGTGATATTTCCTACTTGCCCCAGTTATACACCATATATACCTGACCCTGCTGATGACCTTGCTGATGACCCTATTGATGATCCTGCTGATGACCCTGGTGATGGAGATTGGTAGATTTTTTGTTTCTATTTTTGTTGTTCTTATTGTGTGTTGTTGTACTGTTGTGATGTAATAGTTATTTATTTTTCATGTGATATGTAACCCTGTTGGTGTACTGTTATGTTGTATTGAAACATTGAAATTGTTAGCTGGACTATGTAGTACTGTGATAGTATATTTAATATTTTAGTGTTTTGTTGGATGTTTAGATGTTTAAAGTTAATTTATCTTTACCCATGAAAATGTTTAAAATATTTATATCACTGTTACTAACTGTTTCATGCCTGCTAGTTGTAAATTTTGACTAATACCAGATAGCTGTTGAAGTTTTCAAAATCTCAGCACAAAAAGGTTAGTTTTCTTTTACTCTTTACTATTTGAAATTTACTGAAAAATTTAAGTTTAGGGGAGGGTAGAGAAATATTAACTTTTATTTGTTCTCAATTATTGTATTTTCAAAGAAAATTATTAGCATAAATTCTGGCAGTTGAACCTCACTGTAAGTAACTAAAACTTTTTATTTCAGTTGAATATTATGAAAGGGTAGGATGAAAATTTTTTGTAATAGAGGTTAATTTTATAGAAGTAAGATATTTGGTATAAAAGGACTTGATTATAGTTAACTATTTAAAGTAAAGAAAACTGTATTTTTGAAATGTTAAGGGACTTAAAGTATTATGTGTTAAGAAGAGATTGTGACTTTATGATGAATAATAAAGCTTGTACTTAATTATAAAGTAAGGAAGTGTCTCAAGTTTGAACTTTAGAAAGTGGAGAGTGAAGTTCAAAATCAT
Source organism: Papilionanthe hookeriana x Papilionanthe teres (assembly GCA_022702705.1). Lineage (NCBI taxonomy): Eukaryota > Viridiplantae > Streptophyta > Magnoliopsida > Asparagales > Orchidaceae > Papilionanthe > Papilionanthe hookeriana x Papilionanthe teres. Next base: position 136,567,871 of record CM040428.1, read on the forward strand.
TAAAGGCTATCGAGATATAGTAATCCTCATTAAAAAAAAGAAATAGAAGAAATGGAAAGAAAATAAAAGAAGGATTGAAAAACAATCCTGAAAAGGAAAGGAAAAATAATGAAAAATATTTATGAGGAGAACCTTGAGGAGATACCTAATCAAAAATTGGCTTCACTTGAGTCACCTTAAAAGGAGAACTTGATTTCATTTCTGAATTTATATTTAAAGTATTGGTCTACATTCTAATAAAGTTTGCATGAACTCCATTTTCACAGTCTTTCGACACTCTTAATGTGACAAATTATGGTTCATCTTAAAATAAATAGAAGACTAGAACCCTTATACTTGATTGCTAAATATTCTTATACTTGTAGTGTTGACTTGAGTTACTAAATTTCTTTCTGAAATCTAACCAATATATTCTTTTAAAAGAAAAATTTTAGTGTTCTACGGTTGAAAAGTACATTGCCTAGAGTTATAATTTTATGTAGTAAAAGGATTACTTGAGGACAAGTAATAGTTAAAATTCGGGGGATATTGATGCACAAAAAATATATACGGTTTTTCTATATAATTTTACCCATTTTTAGCGATATTGCACTTTAAAGAATGATATTTTTCATGATTTGTTGCAAGTATGATGATTTTAAGTGATTAGAGAGAAAAGAAGCGAAAAGGAACGAATTCAGAGCAAAAAGGAGCAAAAAGGAGCAAAAAGAAGCAAAAAGGAGGAAAATAGGTTCTAGCGCCGCAGTCGCCAGAATGGGCATCGCTGGCACCATTTTCTAGAGGCTTCAGCAATATTTTGATGATAGAAATTCAAATTTGAGGAGTTTTAGCGACTTTTTAAAGGGATGCCTATGAAAACTCTTGGAATTTAATTCCTAACTTATAAGTAACTATTTTTGGATGAAAATGGTGTGGTTTTAGAGTGTGTTTTCTGTAATGTAGAGGTCTTGGTGTGTATTAAGTGTAAGGGTTTAGGAGAAGAGTGTGTAGAAGTGATAATTTGAGAGGAATTCTTCTCTAAGGAGTGAAGGAGGAGTAAAGTGAGAGATTGCTTCTTCCTTTCCATTCTAAAGAGAGACTCAAGTGTTGCAAAGAATAGAGAAAAGGATTCCAAGGAACTTCAAGGGAATTGCATTGGGGAAGAGAAAGAGATAAGTTGTATTTTCTTTTGTGGTTTGTATGACTTTTCTTTTATATATAAAATCCATGTTTTATTGTATCTTCTTCATGAATTATGAGTAGTCCCCTTTGTCTTTCTTCTTGCATAGAGATATGATGATGTATTGATGTGGATTTCATGTGCTTTTAATGTATTGAAGAAATTGTGATGGTTTTTCATTTTAATCTTAATTTACTTTTCGATTTGGATAATAGAAATGTTAAAATATGTTGTTGAATATTAATTCTGAAAGTATTTAGTGTCCTACAACAATAATGAAGAATCCATTCAATTTCCATGAATGAATTGCGTAGTTCATGGAAATTGAGTGAAAATAAATAGGGAAATGTGTTTTGATGGACTTCAATTCAGAGGATTCAGGGTGACAGGCTGAAATCCCTAAATTAGTTCTAAGATTAGTGACTAAACTCGAAGGTTTGCCTTCAGGTGAAGGGTGAGTGGGAGCTCCGTAGTGAGAGCCGGTATCCTCCCAGCCTAGCCTTAGATTTAGTGATTAAACTTAGGATATGGCAATGTTTTTTTCATGCTTGGAAAATTGGGTACTCTTTTAAGTGTAAAGAAACATTTATGTTCCTATTTGACACAATAACATTTATATTTGTTTCATATCATCCACACATTATATTCTTATTGCAAGTGGGAAGATACTTTTCTCATATATCAAAAACCTTTCAAATACATAATTTAGTGTGTCTATTAGTTAATTCTGTTTTCAAATTATTAGAAGTAATTGTTGTTTGATTAATTGTTACTGTTTTATGCATAGTAGTAGTAGAAGTAAGTATAAACTTTAAGTGCAATTTGAGTATCAGATTTCAGTGTTATATTATATATTGTGAAACACTTTCTTCTACTTCGTACTTCCCTGTGGGATCGATAACCAGGACTCCATTAGAGCCCTGTATTACTTGATATGATAGGTATACTTGCGTTGAGTGCTTGGACTTTACAAAATCATTATAAACATTTATAAATTTGAGTTCAAAAATTCTTGCATATATAAAAGTCCACATCAGTATCCTCCCAGCCTAGCCTTAGATTTAGTAACTAAACTTAGGATATGTTAATGTTCTTCTCTTGCTTAGAAGAGGGGGTACTCTTTTAAGGTTAAAGAATCAATTATGCCTCTATTTGGCACAATACCATTAGATAATCATTCCATATCATCCACACATCATATTCTCATTGCAAGAGGAAAGATAGTTTTCTTATATATCAAAACCTTTCAAACATATAGTTTAGTGTGTGTCTAATAGTTAATTTTATTTTAAAGATATAAAAGTAATTGTAGTTTGTTTAATTGTTATTGTTTTCTGCATCTTGGCAGTAGAGGTAAACATTAAACTTCAATCAAAATTTAAGTATTGGAATTCAATATTACATTATCAATAGTGAGATTCACCCTTCCCTGTGGGATCGATAAACGGGACTCCATTTGAGCCCTGTATTACTTGGTACGATACGTATACTTGTGTTGAATGTTTGGACTTTACAAAATTATTATAAATATATAAATTTGAGTTCATAAGTTCTTGCAATATAAAAGTCTGACCGCATTAGAATGAAGACTTGATTATTGTATTTCTGTGTTTGTGTTTTTGAATTGGTTACTTTGCTTTGCTTTGCTTGGAAGTTATATTTGGAATTGCTTTCTTATTTAGTTTTCAGCATTATTGTGTTGTGTTTGTGAGCGACGCTGAATTTTAGAATTTTATGGCTTGACGATGTGTAGTGTTTAGTGTTATGTGTATGTGTTTGTAACTTGGATTTTATATATGAAAGTGATGTTTTGTGTTGTTTGTGTTAAAAAATATCATTTGCCATGGCTTTAGAATATTATTAAATGCTTAATTAGACTAATTAGATGTCGGAGTGGGCTTGGAATGATCGAAATTGCAAAAGAAATTCAGAAGCCCAGCTTCTGAACTGGCATCAAACGGCGCTGTCACCAGCGTCGGACCGAGCTAAAAGATAGAGAGTTTGGCCATAAGAGCAGAAAAATGTGCCGAATGGTGCTGTCATTAGCACCAGACAGCGCTAGACCCAAAAAAAGGCTCGAAACTCCAAATTTTCGCAATTTAACCCTGGGACCCGTCATTTTTTCCTAAACCATCATCTTCTACCTCCAGCTAAGGCCGATTTTCGCACCTAGGGCTCACTAGCATTTGAATTTGAAGCAATTTTGTGGCTGGAAAAAGTTTGGATTTCATCTTCTTTCGTTAAGGGCTACACTTTAAATTAATTTTTTCCGATGTTGACCATGGAAATCTCCTACATTAGGAAGATTTTGAGGTTTTTAGAAAAACTTTTGAAATTTTTCATGGATTTTGAGTTCTTATCTATTTAAATTTTCCTTGGAGTCCATTACATTACAATTTTAACATTGATTTGGATAAATTTAATATTTTTAGACAAATGTCTCCATGAATTTTAAAGGGGAAGAGAAAATTTATTTATGATGAAAGCAAATTTGAGAATTTCAAGACTTATTCCCTCTTCAGTACATTTCTTAGCAATAAGATGTGTATTCAAGAGAAAGCCTTAAAAAATCCTGGAAGTATGATTGAAGAACTTATTGCGAATCGTCAATGGGAGATTTTCTGATATTTCATTGCTGAAGCAATGCTGGGGATTGTTGAGAGTTTTTTGCAAATTTGAATTATTTTGAGAGCGAATATATCTTGGTTAGAGGACAAATGGTTGAATTTACCCCTGCCTGCATTAATGCATTTTATCAATTGAGAACGCCTTTCTTATGTTAGTATGAAAAATTTCTTATTACGAATGATACAGAAAATGGGAATGGAAGGTTAAACAAAGACAAAAAGTTAACTTCCCCCTTTCTACTTTAAATCCTGTATCGAAAGTGTGACACTATTTCATTTCTGTAAGACTTATGCCTATCAGCCATCACAGTAAGGTTACTGTAGATAGAGCTGTTCTGAATTACTATATTCAGAACATGATGAATATCAATATTGGGGCTATCATTTATAAAAGTATTTTGACAAGTTCAAAAGGAGAGACTACAGGTGGACAGGGATAACCCAGCCTGATTCATGCCTTATGTATTAAGTCAGGTGTAGCAACTGAAGATGATGATGAGGTAGTCCATGCCTTGAAGCCTATTAATAAACTGAATCTGAAAACCTATGAAGCCCATGTAGGATTGAAGTGGAGTAAGAAAGCTGATGAGCCTTCTTCTAGTCATGAGAGACCGTCTACATCTAGGGAACCTACTCTGCATGATGTTATGGATCAGTTGGAAAGGTTGAACACTAGAGTAGAGGGACTAGAAGCAAGGGATTAGATAAATGATGATTATCAAGTATGGTGGAGAGAATATGAGATATCTTATCCTGACGCACATATGAGATTTTTCAGTGGAGACACTAGCGTTGTATTTCCTACTTACCCTGAGTACATGATCCACTTAAAAGTACCTATTTTTATGCCTTATTTTTGATTCAATTTTTAAGGATATTATGCTTTAATGAAAGGTATTTTTATGTTTTTGGATGTAGGTAATGGAAAAATAGTTTAAGAAGGAAAAAGGAGAAAAAATGAGAAAAAATAGAGCCAAAAAGCAAAGTTGCCGAAATTATAGATCTGGCGCCTAGGAGCCAGAATCCGGTGCCTAAGAGCCAGTTCGATACTGAAGCAGATAAGATTTTTAACAACTTTGGGCAGTTATTTTGATGGTGTTAAGCGGTTATTAGACTTTCTAGAAGACTGGAAGTTACTCCTAATACATAGGGTATGTGATACAATGCATCTGGACACAGGAAAACCATTTTAATCTTGAAGAGGTGTTATCCAAAGTGAAGAGGTGCGAAGACTTGTTCACGGACTCCGGCGCCTAGGTGCCACAGTTACTTTCAAGAAGATTCATTGAATTTGAACAAATTTTGAAGAGGAGCCTTAAGCAACCCCTGGCCATTTTCAGAGCTCTATAAATAGGAGACATTTTCTACAGAAAAAGGGCCCTCTCTCTCCATCCATCTAGTCCCCCTAGGTCTCCAACATCCGAAGATAGATTTAGAGAGCCACCATATTTTCTTCTTGACTATTTAGTGAGTTTATCTACTCAATTCCTTGAGTAGTAAGTGTGAGTTTATTAGTGTTGTTGTTGTTGAAGTCTTGTACCTTGCATTGGAGTCAGTAGGAGTCAAAGGATCACTTGAAGGAACATTCCAGATAACTATTTGTAACTTGGTTCAAAGTTTTATAAATATATTTTGTTGTGTGAATTCAATGTGTTCTGAGTAGTTACTTTTCTTTCTCCTTTCAGCTATGAAAAGATAATAAGATAATTTGATTTTGTTGGAGAACTTAACTTAAAATATTTAAAATTATTGCAATGATATTAATACCCGATCTTAATTTACTTTTTAAGTCAGCCGTTTGAATTGTTAAAACTCGTTGAAGAATTCGAGACCTATCCAGAGATGAGTTCTTAACTATTAGATATCACATGAATCCTTGGGTAATCGAAGGCCTTGAGCGGGTTATTCAAGGTGAAGTGCAAATAAATAGGAATATATTTTTTATTGGGCATATAATTGATTAGTTTTTAGAATGACAGACTAAATTCTAATAATTTGGTTTATAGAAAGGGAATGGGTCACTAGTAGGGCCGATCATAACCACCCTTTGACATCTAGAAGTGTGAGCCTATGTCGGCATATTTTTAAGTTATGTGTTTTATTTTGAAAAGAAGGTCGCCTACAGAAATTGTCGGCAAATTTTTAGTTTAATTTAATTGTATAATTTGAAAAGTAGTATTTGATTTTGAAAATAATTTTAAATTTAAAAAATTTTAAGATATGAAATCAAATCGATCTCACATCCCAAATAGTTTATATAAACGAGCACCGCACCACAAACCGTGTATACTATCTCGAAGAATGAGCACACTTGCTTGACGATGGGGCTTGATTAAATAAACTAGAAGATTTGTGACATCCGTTTGGTCCGCGAACCAATTTTATAAGCCGACAAATTCCCTCGCTTAATATAAATGAATTAAACGGGGTTTATATTACACGGGTTCTTAAAGTTCCCTATAAGGGCAAGCCCCTATAGTTAATTACATCTTAAATGAAGTGAATCATTTAAGAAAACTCTCGATAATGATCAGTGACTTTGCTCTTAAGAATTTCAAAGTTTAAGGTTTTCAAAGGATTGGATTTTGGAAATTTCAAAAGGGAATGGATCAAATTTAGAACAGTTTATTTTAGGAGTCCAAAGGAAGAGGAGTAGGAGAAGTTGAGGATCCAAGAAGAATCTTAGCAACTTCCCAAACTATCCTATTGTTTGGCTTCGAGTTTGAGAAAATCCTAATATTATCTGAGATTTCAATCTTGCCAGTTTTAATTAATTTGGACTTATATTTGTATGATAAAATCATACGAATAGCCTCGAAGATGTGAGGGTTTATGTCGTACCAAACGACTACCTCGGAATCCTAAGACTGGTTAGGGCTTAATTTATATGATATGATCATGCAAAAGCCTAACAAAAAAGTTGAGGATTTATGTTGCACTAAGCAAACTACCTCGAAATCCTATGGCTTGGTTATTTAATTCTAGGAACATTTAACTGACGTAGAGTTGTTTCTGCTGACGAAGATGGCCGTCGTTGCCCACCATGCTCCAAGCTCCTTGTTGTTGCAGAGGTTTAGTTTTAGAAGATTGTAATCAAAAGAGAAGAGAAGAGTTTGGTTTTAGGAATCTTAAAGTCCAAGTGTTTTTAGTGTTTTAGTTAAAACAAATCTTAAAGTTATTAGAACAGAACCGATTAAGATCCCACGGTTCCGTCATCCCGACACCGTTATTTTCATTGAATTCACTCAGTCCAGATGAATTTGCTAAACTCAACTGAATGAGTTCCACACTTTCATTTAGATAGTAGGAAATCCCGTTAGCAACACGTGGGTTACATCATTCGAGGTATTCCCAATCATTCAACGAGATGTTTTAATTTAGTTGCAATTGTAGTTTTGTGTTCTGTTTGTGATTAAATTTTGAGTTATTTTTATATTTTGAAATGTTGTGGCGATGATTTTTATCTTGCAGTGACTTTTAATTTAGTTTTGGTTTCAATTCAGGGACTATTTTAAAGGTTTTGGTTTTCATGCAACAGTTGTTTATCATGCAAGAAAAGTAAAGTGCACTTGCAATACAGTAAATTGCAATAAAACAGGAACGTATCTGTAGGGTCTTCCTGTCATCCCAAGCTGCACTTAAAACACATGTTAAGGTATTTAAATATTTCAACAAGTACCTAGGTAAAGCTAAGGGGAAGGTTTAGGTTATCTATCAAAGTCCTAATCCTATAGCTAGTCACCTCCTATGACGTCTAGGTTCTTGTATTTTGGTTTAAGGACGATTTTCTTCATCAAAGAATAATTAAGTTCAATTGTTCTTATAAATATCCTATCATATTGAGGAAGTGCTTAAGACAAATCTTAAACATCTTTTCAATATTTCTAGGATCTGTTGACCTCATTTTGATGAGGTCTTCTCTTCTTCTCTTTAGTACTTAGGATCTAGCCTTAGGCTTTTCCTTTGACTATCTTAGAGGACTAGAATTGGGACCCACCTTTTAGAAATTCAAACCACTTCTTAAATCCTGCAAACTCCACAAACTTGACTGTAGACCCCTAATCACACTAGAGGGTTGAAATCGGATGTGGAAGTTTAAAGGATGAGTTCCTATAGGACTCTTTGGCCTTAGGACCGCCTACTGGGTGGCTCGGTGCGAGTGAAGGGGCTGGCTTACACACACATTACACTTATACACTACACCTACACACTACACTTCCACATACCTCCTAAAACCACACCCATACCTAACTTGACCTCCTGACTCATGTAGGTGATTCACATGGATGGTCCTTAACCCCTAAGCCCTTGACAAAGAGGGTTAGGAACAACATAGTGAATGCCTCAAATGGGTCCCTTCATGGCTCATGTGGGCTTGATATGGTTTCATGGCTCAACCAAAATGATTTCACTCCACTCAAATTCACCCGATCTTCGATTTCCCAAATTTTCAATTTTAGACCCCGGGACCCTACACGCTTAGCTCTACCCAAAACCCTCGAAATTACCCAAATTTCTCAAAAATTTCCAAATTACCCAAAATTCTCCAAAATCATTCCCAAACATTTCCACATCACTTAAATTGATCATCCATACCCAAAAATACCAAAAATTCCAAAAATACCTCCCAATACCCTCCAAATACCCAAAATACCCCTCTTGGCCAAAAAATCCAAAAATTCAGAAAATTCCCAGAAAATTCCAGAAAATTCCAAATATTCCCAATTTCATTTTGTCCAACTACACCATGGGCCAATTTTGTCAATTTACCCTACTTTTGTCAAAACCCCCAATTTGACCCATTTTAACCCAAAGTGAACCCAATGTCAAACCAAACCTACCCAATTGACCCCAATTTTGGTCGAATTCAATTCTAAACTTCAATTCAATATCCCCAATACCAATCTAGACTAAATCTAAGTCCAATTTGATTGACATTTGGATCCAATCTCACTTTTGGCCTTAAAGCCCAATTTGGACCCATGACCCAAACCTAACCCAAACCTAACCCAAATGAGCCCAAACCCCAAAATCAAAGCCAAACCAAAGTCAAAACCTCTTTGAAACACTCCCATAAACATTTCTCAACATTTATTTTACATCAATTTCAACTCTAGCCCAACATTAGCCCAACTTGGCCCACTTGGACCTACATAGGCCCACTTACCAAATAAACCCAAATTCAAACCAATTCAACTCCAAATCACACCAAATTGACTCCAAGCCCTTCATAGAACATCGCTAAACCAATTATGACATTTATTTGACAAAGTTCTTCACAAAATCTTTACCCAAATGCCCATCCTAAAATCAAAAAGCCCATTCCCCTTAAACTTTCCTAAAAGCCCACTTCACCACATTCAAAAGCCCAAATCCATCCAAAGCCCACATGGCACTTCCCCTCATCATCCATTTAATCAAAATCACCCCTAAGTTTCAAAATCATCAATTAAACCATTCCAAATCGAAGCTTCATGCAAATTTTCACCAAAATATCCAAAATTCTTAAAACCCATTTCCATGAAATTGACTCAACTTTCCCAAGCCAAAGACAAGCCATGCAAGCCATGGACAAGCCACATGAAGCCATGGGAGGCTTGACATGTGACCATGCCATTAATGGTAAAAGGAGGGGCCCCTTTCCTAATCTTTCATTAAGCATTTTTTACCTTAAGCATGTCACACACTAAACCATGTTTAGCCACCTCATCATGGATAGAGACCACACCACTCTCCCTTGGCTGACCCAAGTCGATCCTCTCGGCCCAAAATCGAGGCCATGGGGAGGTGCACCCAACCCAAACCAATGGGTTGACCAAATTAAGGCCAAAATGACCCCCTCCCCATTCCATTTTAATTCAAAGCCTTTACACATGGCAATTGCCGATTGATTGCACAAACCTCCAGCCACGACCCACTGGACTCGAGGGTGACCCATGCACTGCGGCCAGCCGCACTGGATCGCCGGAAAATACCATGGCCGAGACCTTGGGAGGAGCGAAAGTTTGGAATTCCCACTTGCTGTGTCTGCCCCATGCCAAATGGTCACTATGGTTGTTCTTCTCCTCACCGAGCAGCCGATCCCATGCCTCGACTCCCCACGGAAGGCTCTCCGACCTCTCCTGATCCCAAACCCCTCACCCTCACGGCCATGGGAGAGAGTTGCACAAACCTTGCCGAAACTCGCGCAAAATTGTTCCAAACCCTTCTCCACCCTTAGAGCGGTTGATCCCCGGTGTCGATTTGCCCTAATCCCCATCGATAAAATCCGATTTCCCAGCTGAAATTCCACCCAAAACCAGGACACTTCTCCACGGTGAGCCAATTCCCAAATCGATTGGTTCTACACCTTCACCGGACCAAGGGAAGGTGTCCACCGAGCAAAAGCCCCATCTCCGAGGCCACCCGGTTGCTCCGGCCTCCGAGCTTTGTGATCGGGCTTGGTCGAAATCACATCTAGACAATTCACCGGACCGGGAGACTTCATCCGGAGCTTGCTGGGATCCAATCGAAGGTGCAACAACTCTCGGATCGAAGCCACACTTCTGCGAGCAAAGGTATGAGCTAATTCTTCATCCCGGAGCTTTTGGAGATTCTCCATTTCGAATGCCTTAGTTTCAATGCATGATAGCAGTATAGATGTATTCGTCTCTTCAAGACAAATCCATAGAGCATAAGAACATGAAAATCCATTGAGTATCGAGTGAGATCTTAGGGATTTAGTGTGGACGGCTCTCGGGTGAGGACGCTCGGGGACGATGAACGGATGCCGTCCATTCAATACACTCGCGGACGGACGGCTCAGATGACGTCGGACCAGGAGACGGTACGAGAACCGCGGGGGCCGGAGCACTGAGTCAGATGGCGGCGTCGAACGGGAGCGCGACACGCGGCGTTTCGGAGATGCCGAGGATGAGTTGGCGCCGCGTGGATAAATAGAAAATTAGGGTATTTTTTGATTTATTTAATTCCCTAAACTTCAAAAATTCATAACTACGTGTAGAAAAATCAGAAAAATAAAATAAAAATACCCTCTTGCTCATTGAACGAGAGGAGAATAATGTGGAAAAGAAATCATTTAATTTCATCGAAGTATTTTATTTTTTATAATTTATTTACTCTCTGCATACTTTTAATTCTCCATGCATGTATACAATTCACCATGGCATGAGACCATAGGGCTTTTGAAGCCTCTGAATTTGGGAACATTCCCTGAATTTTCCAAAGTCGAGGCCATCCTATGAAGAGTTATTGATTTTTCAAGTTCATGTTACTGTTTTGAGTATTTTAATTCCAATAAATAGCATGTTGTGAAATAAATTCTAGGAAAATTTGAGGATGTTTCTTATGACCGAGAGAACCCTAGGAAAAATAGGTTTTGAGTTAGTTCATTTAAAACAACCCTAATTGGCTTAAACACCCAAAATAGGTCTCTAATTAATTAGAGTTAACCATGCATCAAATTGACTTGAAATCAATTCTCCACTGACCTTTAGGATCATAGGAATCCACCATAAAAATTTGAGGTCAATTGGACTTGGTTAGTCCCACTAATTGGGCTGATTAAGCCACTTAGTCATTTTAAACTTTAAAAATTCATAACTTTTAAAATACCTTTAAAAAATTCACCAAATTGGTTTTGGAGCCTCTCTGATATGAGGGGAACCTAAAAAAATTAAAATTTCAATTTTCTAAAAAAGTTGATTTTTAATAATATTTTAATATTTTTAATAATTAAAAAATAATAAAAATCACAAAAATAATAAAATTCTCCAAAATGTCACATTTTGAATTTTAATCACTTAGGAATAAACCCCACATTTTTCTTAGGTCTATTTAGTGAGATGTTAAATTTTAAAGCTTTAAGGTAATTTTAAAATTAAAAAAATGTATTTTCTAGCATTTTCACTAAAATAATTATAATAAATCATAGAAAAATCAGAAAATTGCAAAATTTGCTTCTCTGATTTCCTTGATATTAGAGAGATTTTGAAAAATATAAAATTCATTTTTCAACATTTATTTTATTTTTAAATTAATTAACACTCCAAAAATTAAAATAATTATAATAAAAATAATATAATTCAAAAAATCACCAAAATTGGTCCAAGTGGTCCTCTGGTCATTAGGAATGTCCCCTAATTTTCTTAAGGACAGAAACGTTTCCTTGGTCATGTTATTAAATTTTCCTTGAAAATCTCTATTCTCTACCAAAAATATTTATATAAAAAAATTAAATACAAAAAAATCACATTTTCTCCTCTCATGTCTTTATTGACATATGAGTGAAGTTACATTAAAATTTCAAGTTCATTTGAGTTCAATTTAGTGAGTTATGAAATTATTAAGCTTAAAGGGTAAAGTGGTAATTAAATTTTTTAACCCTTAATTAAAACTTTAGGTTTAATAAAAAATTAACAAATAAAATATTTGATCCTAATCTGATTTGGATGATTGAAATTTAAATAATTAAAGGGTAGAAACCCATTAAACAATTTAAAATGATTAAACCTTAATTAAATAATTGATTAAATTTGGAAGAATAATAAAATTGGAATTATTAAAATAGGGATATTATTAGGAAGAGATTTATTCTTTAATTTAAAAATCCCTAAATTAATTATCTCATTAATATTCAATTCTTAATTAAAATGATAACTCAAATTTAAAATATTAAAAGACTTAATCATTAAACTAAAATTAAATTATTAAACTCTTTTAAAAATTTCAATTAAAAATTAAAAATAAAATTAAATTAAAAATTAAATTAAATTAAATTAAATCAAATTAAATCAAATTAAATCAAATTAAATTAAATTAAATTAAATTAAATCAAATTAAATTAAATTAAATAATTAAATTAAATTAAATTAAATTAAATCAAATTAAAATTAAATTAAATCAAATTAAATTAAAACTAAATCAAATCAAATTAATTAATGTAACATCAAATCAAATTAAATTGAATTAAATTGAATTAAATTAAATTAAAACTCAATTAAATTAAATTAAATTGAATTAAATATAACATCACCTAAAACGAGAAAGAAATTAAATATAAAGCAACTTGAACAACTTATTCCAAATTTAAACTCATTAATTGAAATTAAACTAAATCACAAACCATCCGAACACCAATTTACCCTCGAATGCTTTAGTCATCATAACTCCTAAATATAACATTAAATGAAATGTTACTTCACTCATAGGATATTCAAATGTCCTAGATTCCTTAGACGAGTTAACAAAACTTGAATTCCGGACGATTAATTCATTTGTATAATTAAATTCATTTGGACTTAAAACAATCCTAGAAATATTGAAAAGGTGTTTAAGATTTGTCTTAAGCACTTCCTCGATATGATAGGATGTTCATAAGAACAATTGAACATAATTATTCTTTGATGAAGAAAATCATCCTCAAACCAAAACACAAAGACATAGACGTCATAGGAAATGACTAGCTATAGGATTAGGAATTTGGTAGAAAACCATAACCCTTACCTTAGCTTTACCTAGGAACTTGCTTAAATATTCTAATTGTGTTTTAAGTGCGGCTTGGGATGACGGGAAGACCCTCCGGGTACGCTTTTATTTTATTGCGATCTACTTTCTTGCAATTTACCTTCTTGCGATTTATTTAAGCGCATTGCACTTACTTTTCTTGCATGATAAACAACATGTTGCATGAAAACTCACACCTTTAGGATATCCCTAAAGCTGAAACCAAAACTAAGTTAAAAGTCATTGCAAGATAAAATTCACCGCCACGACATTTCGAAAATATAAAACAACTCGAAATTTAATCACAAACGAGAACACAAAACTACGATTACAACTAAATTAAAACGTCTGTTGGATGATCGGGAATACCTCGTATGATGTAACCTACGTGTTGCTAACGGGATTTCCACGGTCTAAATGAAAGTGTGGAACTCATTCGGTTGAGTTTAGCAAATTCATACGGACTAAGTGAATCCGATAAAAAATAATGATGCGGAAGGATGGAGCCGTGGGATCTTAACAGGTGTCGTTATAATCAACTTTAAGATTTGTTTTAAATAAAACATAAAAAACACACTGGAAATTAAGATTTTCTCTAAACCAAAACACTTTTCTCATCCCACGATTTATGACTTCTAAAACTAAACCTCTGCAACAACAAGGAGCTCGGAGCATGGTGGGCGAGCACGACCATCGTCATCGGCAAAACTCGAGTCTACTTCAGCAAAACTTTCCTAGAATTAAATAACCAAGCCATAGGATTTCGAGGTAGTTTGCACTAGTGCAACATAAATCCTCGACCTCTTCGTTAGGCACTTGCATTGCGAAATTAAGCCCTAACTCGGTCTTAGGATTCCGAGGTAGTCATTCGGGTACGACATAAACCCTCGCATCTTCGAAGTCTATTTGTATGATCCTATCATATAAATATAAATCCTAATTAACTAAAATTGGCGAAATCAAAACATTTAAATAAATATTAGGACTTTCCTAAACTCGAAGCGAAACAATAGGATAGTCGGGAAATTACCGAATTTCGCTTCAAATCTGTGATTTCTCCTACCTTTCTTCCTTTGGATTCCCAAAACAAAATGTTCCAAATTTGATCCATTCCCTATTGAAAGTCCAAAATCCAATCCTTTGAAATCTTAAACTTTGAAATTCTTGAGAGCGGGATTATCGATTATTATCGAGAGTTTTCTTAGGTGATTCCCGTCACTTAAGATGTAATTAAGCTATAGGGGCTTGCCCTTATAGGGAATTTTAAAGAACCCGAGTAATATAAACCTGTTTAATGTTTTCATATTAAGCGGGGAATTTTGTCGGCTTATAAAATTGGTTTGCGGACAAACGGATGTCACAAATCTTCTAGTTTATTTAATCGAGCCCCACCGATCGAGCGGTGTGTACATCTTTAGGGATAGATACACGGTTTGTGGTGCGGTGCTCGTTTATATAAGCTATTTGGGACGTGAGATCGGTTTAATCTTATATCTTAAAATCTTCAAATTTAAAATTATTTTCAAAATTAAATACTACTTTCCAAAATTATTTATTTAAACTAAATTAAGAATTCGCCGACAATTTCTGTAGGCGACCCCTCTTCAAAACACAAAACACACGACCTAAAAAATATGCCGACAGATTTCTGGCGACTCCGCTGGGGAAAATTCCTCTCTCCATTTTAATCTGATAATTCAACTTTCAAAAATCGGAAGTGTATCCATGTCCCTTGTGGATCAAACTACCCTTCTTTCCGTTGGAATACTATGTTCATTTCTACCTTGGACAAGTATAGCCAACATTCTCTCGGATTTAGGAGCCATTGTTTAGACACCCCTAAACGGAGAGGTTCGAGATCCTTTTACCTCATTTTTGAGGTGGGGTGGACCCCAATAGGTGTTAGTTTAGGAATGAGCCTTCGAGTCGAGAAGTCTTGCTTAAGACTTTCTTTTCCTTTCCAACTGCGAATCGGATTCCTTACCTTCTCTACACCTTTGAACATTCCGTTCTAAATAAACAAACCCTCTAATAAGTGACTCTTTTAACAAATGATTCCTTCTTATAAATACATGAACAAGAATGAGTTCGGACTCTTTTCAATTCCTTTCTTTTCATCCTAAAGAAAAGAAGCTTAACTTAGGACTGACAACCAGAATCTACCCTGCAGAAATGGAAGCCCGAAGGCGATTTTCTCCTTCACCAACGGATTGGACTTCGGCATGCTATAAGGATGAGACTGCCCGACAATGGGATCATCCGATTTGGACAAGGATTTGAAAACACGAATGTCGAGGTCACCGACGTCTCCCTCTTTGCAGCGACGAACAAGGTATCCGAAGGCGAGGAGCCGCCGCGAGGTTCGACCTTAGGTCGACCCAAGAGTTTCCTCCCTGCAGAAGGAGCCCGACTAGGAGAATCTTGCCGTCCGCGGGAGGAGCTGTTCTTACTACCCCACTCGGTCTAGTTGTTTCGCACCTACCCCGACTTCGCAAATCGAAGGGGAAAGAAATCCGGAACTATGGTAAATACATTGCAGTGGAGGGTACGGATCTTCTGTAAGACCTTCGTTTTCGAAATCGGGTCCGGTTCGAAGATTCCATCAGCGACGAGGACCCGAAGAAGAAACGAAGTAGAAGGATCGCGGAGAAGCCGGAGGCTGCCGAGATTGCTTTCTGGAGGAAATTCCAGAAGCTGCTGAATATACACCACTTGCCGGAATATACACCATGCTGCTCGACTACATACCACTTTTGGGAGGAAGCGGGTTCCATCCTCTCCGCCGCGGAGGATGAGGAGAATGTTCGCAAGATTGTTGCCACATTACCTCGACCGCATACTACAACGATAGCCGCAAGAAAAGAACTAAAACTACGCCGTTTGCTCGACTGCGAACTTTGGTAGAAAAGTTAGCAAGGAAGGAAAAGCGCCCGTATCGGAGATTCTACGAAGGATAGGGCGGGTGCCGGTCGAATCCCGTCTTGGGCCCCGAGTAGAGCCCGCCATCATGACGGAAAAGCCGAGTAAAAGAATGAAGGCTAGCCCGCCTGTCGTAGTCTCGGGATTACGGATTAGGGAGGATACCACCTTCCGGCATTTGGCCGAACGGACCATGCGGTCCTAGACCTTCTGCTGCTAGAAGGATGGTATGGCGTCCCATTCTTGGGCGAGTTGAGATTGAAACGACGGCCGAGAAAGAAAGTCTCGCCGGGAGGCTGGAATGCGAAGAATGTGCTTCTTGCGATAAAGGGGACTCGTGAAAAAGGGACCGACGGCTATCGCATGACAACCGCAAAGACACACGAAAGCTCCGCTAGAAGATGCCATGGAAAAGTTGAGAACCGATGTCAGACGGTTGGCAAAAGAAAGAGAAGAAAAGTTCGGAGATGAAATCGATTCATCGGAGTTCATGGACGACGAATATGCGGAAATCGATATGGTTGAGACACGAGCTTCATCGGCTTCGCGAGGTGCTCCTGCGGCGCGAGAAGAGAGGAGCCGGGCGATGAGAAGACGGCTTCGGGAGAAAGACGACACGATCGCTCGAATGACGAAAAGGATGGAAGAGATGGTCGTAGCTGCGGCCACTCTCCGAGTCGAAGTACGACCACATGAGAGACACCCCGAGAGGTCATTCACATTGTAGACGGAGGAAAGGAGATTACATCCGTCAATGGGGATGATCGGCTAAAAAGGATACGGCACGAAGTTTGATCCACGAAAAGGATATCAAGAACTTGGTAGAACGGCGAGTGCGAGAAGCCTTAGCACGATCGAAGAACGGGACATCCATTCGGACGGGTAGACCTTACCCGGAAGAATTCGACGGCTGTCCGATACCGAAAGGCTTCGTACCACCTCGTTCGAGACCTTCGACGGAACAGGAACCCACGACGGCATGTTGCACACTTTCGTGCCGGTTGTTGCAATGCGGAAAAGGAGCGATGCACTACTCTTCCGACGGTTCATCGGCGGTACGTCGGGAATCACTTTCGGCGGTATGCGGAGTACCCGATGGTTCGGTGAAGACATTCTCGGAGCTAGAGAGCCTCTTCATCGAGCGATTCGCGGAGCTCGGCACCACATCAGCTATAGGTGATTTAGTGGTAGAGAAACAAAGGCCGAATGAAACTTTGGTGGATTACATACTTCGATGGAGAAACTTAAGCATGAAGTGTGAACCACGAACTGCAAGAACAACATGCGGTCGACATCTTGCTTAAAAGCATTCACGGCCCGATAGCACTTCTCCTCGAAGGATTCACTATTAGGACTTTCGAGAAGTTGTTAAGCAAGGCCGGAAGCTTGCAAGAAGAGGCGAAGCAATTAAGTTTTGCCGACAAGACGGACGAGCGAGAAGCCGGTGAAGACCTTCGAAAAGAAATCCGGGATCATTGCGGCGGTTGATAAAGGCAAGCAGCCGTACTGAAATACCACAGAACGGCCGCGACAACCACAACGGAATTACCGGCAACCCCGATCCAGCTATCGGTCGTCTCCGCAGTATGAACAACCGCCTCGTCCGCAACGTACATTAAGGGAGCTTCGAGCGGAGAATATCCGTTCAAAAATGAAGCGATGCTAGAAAATGTTCCGTAGCCTAATGAAGACTCCAGATTTCCAGCTGCCAGAACCTAAAAGACCAAAGGAAGTCAACAAGAAAGGTGATCCCAACCTTTGCCCCTACCACCAGATGCTTGGGCACAAGATAGAAGATTGCATTACCTTTAAAAGTTGGCTCAACGATAACCTTCGGAAAGGGAATATAAAAATCCCGAAGGAGTACATGAAGGAACCCCAGAAAGGAGGTTCCGTCAATGTTATCTCAACTGATCCCGTCATTTCGATAGATCCCTATGCAACTGACAATGGATGGACTACCGCCTGGACGAGGTCTTCGAAGAAGATTTTAGACGACATCCGAACCGCCTCGGTGCGAGCCTCGATTCGAGTTCGAGACACGTTAGGCCGGTACTATCACTTGCGATAGAAGAACCACCTCAACAGGAGACGGTTGAAGAAAAGAAGAAAATTGACGAAGAAGAGGGGACCGAGACTCCTAAGGCTAGACTAGGGGCTGCTTATCCTAGGATAGTTGTTTCCGATTCGGGGGAGAAATCCCTCGAACCTCTGATTTTGTATGATTATCTGCTCACTTCGGTGGGATCATATAATGATAAGGGTGATGGTGTTGGCTACGTTTTGACTGTTTCTAACGATTACGTAACTAGCGACAATCCGGACATTGACTTCGATACCAACAACAATTCTCAAATCATACACGATCTCGACGAGCAAAATAACGAAGAAGGCAGCCATCGAGGAGGCTACGAGAGTTCGACAAGCAACGGATCTATACGCGAGTTTCGAGGAGCTCCGGTTACGATAGAGTTAGAGCCTTCGGATTCGAAGATGATCCGGAAGAGCCTGTCATTCCGATTCGGGAGGAGACACCGAGCAAGTTCGACACTAGATTCGAAGAAATTACGGAAGTCAACTTGAGAATTGGAAAAGTTCTACCTCCGAGAGTGGGTCCAAAAGACAAAGGAAAGCGGTGGTTGTTCGAAAAGAACCAACCCCGGCGAAGAAATACCCATTCGAGAAGAAGCGAGACGCATGAGAATAAAGTGGACTACGACGTGTTAGCCCATCTTAGGAAACTACCGACCAAGCCGAGCATTTATGATGCTCTCATCTTATCAAAGGAGATGAGAGAAGCTCGATCGAGGCCTTACTTGATCCAGAAATTTGCTTAGCTCGAATGGCCGGAGATTCCTTAGATGAGGTTTGCTCGTTAAAGGAACGACGAGGCGTTACCTTCACGGACAATGACTTACTACTTGGGACAGCGGATCACAACCGACCGTTGTACATTTTAGTTACAATTGGGAAGTTTACGCTCTCCGGAGTATTGGTGGATCCGGGAGCATCAATCGATATAATGAGTCTTCGAACGCTAGCATACTTGGAAATTGATGCTCGTGAGCTCGAAGCAGAACAAAATGTTATTAAGAGGATTCGACCGGAAAGGAGAAAGAGCCCTCGGGTCAATAACGCTGCGATGAAGACCGGTGACTTAGCAAAGACAACCGCGAAATTTCACATAATTGATTCGAAACGTCATTCAACGCTCTCCTGGGCCGACCATGGATACATGAAAACGAGGATGGTACCATCATCTACGCATCGGTGCATCGAGTATTACGATGGAGGGGAACGAGTGCATCAAAGGCGACTTGCGACCATTCTCCGTACATGAGATTGGAATCCATGAAGACGCAGCTTATTATACACCGCCAAAGAAAACAATCTTCTCCAGAGATACCGTAACAAACGAAGCAAAGAAAGTTCGGGACGACAAAGAACCTGAAGTTCTAGTCCAACAGTCACTCACCACTCCCTTCCGGCGAAATGGTGAAGGTTTCTCCACAACTCGCATCCGAGATCGAGGCCGGGGACGAGGTCGTGGTAGAGACGTTAGGACAGTTGGACGGAGGAAACCGGCCATCAATGTTGATTGGGAAGATAGTTACGAAGAAGAAGAAGAAATCGAACAAGAAGCGACGACAATAAGTCGGAAGAAGCCGCAATTCAAGATCTATCTCGAAGATGAGAAGAACGAAGAATACAAATCAATGTACGAAAAGATTAACCACTACGTACATACTATGACCCTAACCCCGATCCATTCTAACAAGATCGAGGGTATGGTGGTCGAAGAGATACGTAGCGACGGTGCGAAACCAATCAAATTCTACCGTGGTGCTTCTTCCTCCAAAGTCGAAAATCATGTATAATTCGAAGATGTCACTTCATCGAATTAATGGAATTACCTTTTGAGTGGTACTCTCCTCGTGTTCAAAATTTAATTCAACGTGGTTTCTTACCTCGACAATGGACAAAAGGCCAATCACAACATTTTGAAAAATTATGGAATAACTCCGGTCGTCCTCCCGATTCAAAGTATGGACTCGGATTCGGCACGGTAGGGTCGGTTGACGATGCGAATTTTGCTTGGTTGTCACTTGCAAGTCCAATGAAAGCTGCATGGAAACTACGGACGAACTCGAAGATTTACAAATTGGAGACGCTCCACCGAATTCGAAGAAGAAATCAAATCTACAATAGATGAGTTAACGGAAGTTAACTTAGGTACTAGCGAAAAGCTCAGACCTACCTTTGTTAGCTCCTTACTCGATAAAGAAGACTCCGAAGAAATAATCAAATTGTTAATGGAATTTAAAGACTGTTTTGCTTGGAACTATGACGAGATGCCGGGATTAGCTCCGGAGGTTGCGGTCCATAAGCTAGGAGTGGATCCTACATGCATTCCGGTCAGATAAGGTCCCAGAAGAATGCGTCTAGAGATCGAACAACAAGTCATAGCCGAAGTTAAAAAGCTAATAGACGCTAAATTTGTCCGTGAAGAACAATACCCGACTTGGTTAGCCAATTTGGTGCCAGTCAGAAAGAAGAATGGTCAAATCAGAATTTGTGTAGACTTCAGAGATTTAAACAAGGCATGTCCAAAGGATGAATTCTCTCTACCAATCCCAGAATTAATGATCGACATTGCTTCAACACATGAAATATTCTCGTTCATGGATGGATCTTCAGGATACAACCAGATAAAAATAGCTCCAGAAGATAAAAAGCTTACAACATTCAGAACACCGATCGGAGTATTTTGCTACACAGTAATGCCATTCGGACTGAAGAACGCAGGAGCAACCTATCAAAGAGCAATGATAAGAATTTTTGATGATCTCATCCACAATCAAGTCGAATGCTACGTGGACGATGTGGTCATCAAAAGCAAAGTAAAGGAAAACCACCTGTATGATTTGAGAATTGTTTTCGAACGATTAAGACAATTTAACCTTAAGATGAATCCCTTAAAATGCACCTTCGGCGTCACCTCCGGGAAATTCTTAGGATTCGTTGTCCGACATCGTGGAATTGAAATTGACCCGGAAAAGATTAAAGCTATCTTAGAAATGTCGCCTCCCAAAACCTTAAAACAACTACGATCTTTTCGAGGAAGGCGGCATATCTTCGACGCTTTATCTCGAACCTGTCGAGGTAGGTGTCGGCCTTTCTCGGCACTAGTTAAAAAGGACGCCAAATTTATTTGGGAAGAGAAATGCCGAGAAGGCCTTCGAGGACATTAAACAATATTTAATGACACCTCCTGTCTTAGCGACCCTAGTCTCGGGTAGACCGGCGATACTTTACACCGAGGCTTTAGACGACTCTCTCGGAGCCACTGTTGGCCGGAGTCGATGATGAGGGTAAAGAAAATGCTCTTTACTACTTAAGCCGTCGTTTACTTCCGACGGAAGTAAGGTATCCCGCGATTGAAAAGCATTGTTTGGCCACGATCTTCGCCTCTCAAAAGCTCGGGCATTACATGCTTTCTCATAAGGTCAACCTCGATCTCGAAGTTTAATCCATTGCAATACTTGATGACTCGTCCGACACTTTCCAGCGGACTTGCCGGATGGTCGATGATATTATTGCAATTCGTTATAACTTTTGTGCCTCTGCGTGCCGTAAAGGGACAAGTCTTAGCAGACTTTCTCGCAGCACACCCTTTGCCGACAGAATCTCCTCTCAATGAAGATTTGCCAGATGAACAAATAATGAACCTAGAAGACCTTGATGATCGACGTTGGGAATTGTATTTCGACGGAGCATCTTCAGCACACAAAGATGAAGAATCGCAAGTGATAGTGCCCGGTAAGGCGGGAATCGGGCTAATCTTTATAACACCGGAGCGGGGGATGTTAAGATACTCCTACCACTTGACGGAACCGTGTACAAACAACGAAGCGAGATACGAAGCCCTCATAACGGGATCTGGAATTAACTATTCGAATGGGGATAACGGACATCAACATCTACGGGGATTCACGGTTAATCATTCAACGGATCGCCGGACGATGCGAATTTTAAAGCCAAGACTCGAGCAATACTTCCAGGTATGCCATACGGTTGTTGGAACAGATTCCAAATGTAACGATCTACAAAATTCCCGAGAAAAGAAAATGCTTTAGCGGATGCTTTAGCCCGTCTCGCAAAAGAATTTGCTCGTTTGCAAGATGAATCGATGGAAGTGTCGGTTCACGGACGTCGGGTCCTATGACGGCTCTACATAGACACAATACACAAATCGAAAAGAAAAAGAATCGAGTGGCGGCGGTGACGGAAAACACGAGAAGATTGGCGATAGCCATTGATAGATTACTCGCAAATAGGAAAGCTACCGGACGATAGGTCGCTAGCCCATCGGATCGAAAAGAACTGCGTCCTACGCATTAATAAATAACACACTTGTACGAAGGTCTTTTGATCGAATGTGGCTAAGGTGCCTAAGCGGGTCCGAGGCCCGTGAAATCGTTAAAGAGGTGCATTCGGGACTGCGTGGCGCTCACCGGTCGGGTCCGAAGATGAAAATGAAAATTAAAAGACTAGGGTACTACGGCCCTCAATGATGACCGACTGCATGAAAATCGCCGAGAGGCGTCACCAATGCCAAGTACACGGAGTGGTTCTACACCAACCTCCAAATGTGCTACATCCGACAATTGCGTCGTGGCCATTTGAATGTTGGGGCACGGATATAGTGGGTCCGATAGAACCACCATCTTCAAAAGGACATCGCTTCATTCTTGCGGCTACGGATTACTTTTCCAAGTGGGCGAGGCGGTTCCACTTAGAGAAGTGAAAGCACACCACGTGCTACGGTTTTTCGAGAACCAAGTTGTCTCACCGTTTCGGAGTGCCGCGCGGAATTATCTCGGATAATGGGTCGGCATTCGGAAGCACGCAAATCAACAATTTTGTCGGGAGACACGGAATCGGCGGCGATACTCGATAATTTACTACCTAAGAGCAAATGGTCTCGGCGAGGCTTTTAATAAAACTCTCGTTCAAATCTTAAAGAAAACCTTGGACGATAATAAGAGAAATTGGCACGAGAAATTGTTAGAAGCCTTATGGGCCTACGGACAACCTTCGAACTCCTACTCGAAGCTACACCTTACGCTCGCGGTGTATGGGTCCGAGGCGATGTTACCTTTAGAGGTTCGGCTTCCTTCACTCGGAATTGCGAGTTGCAAACAAGATCACGACGAAGAGAACGCCAAATTACGACTCGAAGAATTAGAAAGCTTGGAAGGGAAAAGACTTGCAGGGCAACAAAATTTAGAACTATACCGAAGCTAAGATGGTTCGAGCCCATGACAAGCTGGTCCGCCCGAGAACCTTCAGAAGTTGGTGACTTAGTTCTCGTTCTCAAGAGACCTATCCTTGCACATCGCAAGATAGGAGGAAAATTTGAACCCACTTGGGAAGGACCGTTTGTGGTTGAAGCGAGTATACTCGGGAGGTTCCTACCGAGCTAGTGAATTGCCGGGGAGAAAGACATATGCTTCCGATCAACGGACGATACTTGAAAAAGTATTACGCTACCTGATGTTTCGAAGGAATGAATTCTTCATCCCTAAGAAACACGGGCAAAGTAATTACTTATGATTGGGTCCGAACCCAAAAAAAAAAAAAAAATAAAATGTGCTAAAATAAATAAAATCATGATAATAAAGTTTTCCTTGTTTTCTTTTCCAAATCAAGATCTCTTTCCTGACCTTATCCTACTTCATTCCTGTTAAATTCGAAAATGTAAAAAAAATATATATAAAAAAATGTCTTTAATAAACGTTTTCTTAATGTTCTTGTTCTTAGTACAGCCCCTGATCCTTTTCCTTGTCTTTTCGCAGGGAAATGTCGAACGGGCGGTTGGTCCTGAACTTTAAGAATGGCGTAAGCCTTGCACTCGATGAAAAGAGGGTGAAAGATGGAGCGATAATCGAGATTGACTCGGATTTCGCACCAGCAGGCCTACAGTACGAGGAAAGTGATTGGGTCCCAGTTGACCGAGAAGAACTGCCCGGGCAGACAGTGATGAAAGTGGGTGGCCCAAGCCACCAATCCAGCAACAAGAAAAGAAAGGCAAATGCTGAAGAAGACAAGAAAATGAAATGCGTGAGTCGCTACGGCGGAGGGCGAGCTTGTCGGCGCCGCGCCCACGGAGATTCAAGAAGTTCGAAGGGCTACTCTCACGACCACGCAACGAAGAAATAAGAATCACCGTATCCGTAAGATGTTAACAAGACTAGCTGCAGACCAGCGCGACGAGACAGTTGCTAATGCCAGTACATACACTTCAAGGACACCGGTTCACCGGGAACACTGAAGAAAAGAGGCCGGTTCCTAGGATAACGAGAAGAACCGGGAAATCTCACAAAGATCGAAGAAAGAAGGCTACCACGCCACCGGATAGAACCACCGATAATGCATGACCTTGTTGCGAAGCAACCCGGGGGATGTCCCGACGGCATCATCCACGAGGAGCCGAAGTATGCGAGGAGAACGTGAAGGGATTGAACCATATATCCCACAATATGTCACAAGGCCTCGCCATCTGCAGATCATTCTGGAATACGAGCTGGAGAGAATGCAAAATGTTGAAAAGAAAACCTTTGAATACTTCGAGAGAATTAAAGGAAGAAGAATCAACATATTAGAGGGCCTCGAGCTACATACCGACGTATTCTCAGAGTATGAACAACAGCAAATTGTGGATTGTATCCGGGATTTGAAAAGAATGGGCCGAGCAGGCCGCCTAAGGGAGAACACATACTCGGAACCCCGGAGATGGATGCCAGGGAAGGGAAGAATCACAATACAATGCGGATGTCTGCTACAACTTTGCTCGAAGACGGGAAGGGAAACCCACCGGGAATACTCCGTCATGGGCAAGTAGATCCGATGCCATTAGTCATCAAGAGAATGGTAAAAAGATTGATAACATGGAGGGTGCGCCAGCGGATTGCATACCCAATAGCTGCATTATCAACATCTACAAGCTGGGTGACTGCATACCCCCACATATAGATCACCACGACTTCGTCGGACCTTTGCGCACGATCTCTTTCTTGAACGAGTGTGACATCATGTTCGGATCCGACCTCCGGATAGCGAGGCCCGGGTGAGTTCCGAGGGCCGGTAAAGATACCTTTAACGGAGCGAGATATCGCTAAGCATTGCATACCGGGAGTGCCGGTAAAGCGGATCTCGGTTACTTTCAGGAGAATGGACGACAGGAAGACACCTTACCATTTCCAGCCAGACCCGGAGCTAGAGAGCCTCCGGCCTTACGAGCTGTGAGTTACATGGGAAATATCACACCTCCAACATACATCCAACCGGCATCCTTGCCAAGGATGGCTTGGAAGGTGATGTTATTAACCATGTACCCCACTATTCAGACATGGATTTTTGACAAATGCTTCTTTTGATGGATCGACAAAGATCATACATAGTCCGTTTTGAGTCTACACGGATTGTATGAAATGTATTCCAGATCGAGTTATATGATGTATCTTCAATATGATTGGAATGAAAGTGACCATGTCACATTTTTGGCCTTCACCTCTTTTGTGCAAATTGATTAGGAAACGCCATTAAAGTTAAATGAACTTTGAACAAAGAACAGAAAAGAAATAAAAAAAAGGGATAAAAGAAAACTTTCTTTAAAAATCTAAAAATGACGAACACCAAATTCACATGAACATTAAATAAACGATAAAATAAAATTTGAATCATTAAAAGATAAACGAAATCAACATGAATGTTAAATCAAATCATAAATCAAATTCTCAATCAAATTTCAAATTCAATCTTTCCAAATTCTAAATCAAATTTCAATCTTTTCAAATCACAAATCAAATTCTCAATCAAATTCCAAATCCACTCCCGATCAAGTTTCAAATTTGATCTTCCAAATTTCAAATCAAATCTTAAATCAAATTTCAATCGAGTTCAAACTCATCCTTCCAAATCTCAAATTCAATCTTTCCAGATTTCAAGTCTCAATCAAATTCAAATTCAATTTCTTCCAGATCTCGAATCAAATATCAATCAAATCACAATTCAAACTTTTGGGTCGAGGATTTTACATCAAGACTCGCATCTGCTATAGGATTCTTTTCCTATTGCACTTTGAAATACATCAAATTCAAACTTTTGGGTCGAGGATTTTACATCCAAGACTGCACTGCTTTAGGATTGTTTTCCTATTGCATTCGAAATACATCAAAATTCAAACTTTTGGGTCGAGGATTTTACATCCAAGTATCGCATTGCTTTAGGATTCTTTCCTATTGCACCTTGAAATACATCAAATTCAAACTTTTGGGTCGAGGATTTTACATCCAAGATCGCACTTCTTTAGGATTCTTTTCCTATTGCACTTGAAATACATCAAATTCAAACTTTTGGGTTGAGGATTTTACATCCGAGACCTGCATCGCTTTAGGATTCTTTTCCTATTGTACTTGAAATACATCAAATTCAAACTTTTGGGTCGAGGATTTTACATCCAAGACTCGCATCGCTTTAGGATTCTTTTCCTATTGCACTTGAAATACATCAAATTCAAATCTTTGGGTTGAGGATTTTACATCCGAGACTCGCCTTGCTTTAGGATTCTTCCCTATTGCACTTGAAGTACATCAAAATTCAAACTTTTGGGTCGAGGATTTTACATCCAAGATCGCACCTTGCTTAGGATTTTTTCTATTGCACTCGAAGTACATCAAATTCAAACTTTTGGGTCGAGGATTTTACATCCAAGATCGCATCGCTTTAGGATTCTTTTCCTATTACACTTGAAATACATCAAATTCAAACTTTTGGGTCGAGGATTTTACATCCAAGACTGCACTTGCTTTAGGATTCTTTTCCTATTGCACTTGAAATACATCAAATTCAAACTTTTGGGTCGAGGATTTTACATCCAAGACCGCACTTGCTAGGATTCTTCCCTATTGCACTGAAGTACATTAAAATTCAAACTTTTGGGTCGAGGATTTTACATCCAAGACCGTATGCTTTAGGATTCTTTCCTATTGCCATTGAAGTACATCAAATTCGAACTTTTAGGTCGAGGATTTTACATCCAAGACTGCACTTTGCTAGGATTCTTTCCTATTGCCTTCGAAGTACATCAAATTCAAACTTTTGGGTCGAGGATTTTACATCCAAGACTGCCTTGCTTTAGGATTCTTTTCCTATTGCACCTGAAATACATCAAATTCAAACTTTTGGGTCGAGGATTTTACATCCAAGACCGCACTGCTTTAGGATTCTTTTCCTATTGCACTCGAAATACATCAAATTCAAACTTTTGGGTCGAGGATTTTACATCCAAGACTGCACTTGCTTTAGGATTCTTTTCCTATTGTCTTCGAAATACATCAAATTCAAACTTTTGGGTCTAGGATTTTACATCCAAGACCGCACTTGCTTTAGGATTCTCTTTCTATCGTACCTTGAAATACATCAAATTCAAACTTTTGGGTTGAGGATTTTACATCCGAGACCGCACTTGCTTTAGGATTCTTTTCCTTTTTCACTGAAATACATCAAATTCAAACTTTTGGGTCGAGGATTTTATATCCAAGACTGCACTGCTTTAGGATTCTTTTCCTATTGCACTGAAATACATCAAATTCAAACTTTTGGGTTGAGGATTTTACATCAGAGACTGCATTGCTTTAGGATTCTTTCCCTATTGCGATGAAATACATCAAAATCAAACTTTTGAGGTTAAGGATTTTATATCCAATACCTCATTACTCTGAGATCTCTTCTCATTGCAATGATTCAATCCAATCAATTCAATTTTGTTTCGAGGTTGAAGATGTTACATCTAAAACCTCAGAATTCCAATTTTCATTTCAAATTAAATCCCTCAAAATTAATTTTGACAAACTTCATTCTAAATTGAAACTCCAAACTAAAATCTAAACTCACACATCAAAACTTAAATTGAAACAAAATAAAATCTAAATCGAAATTCCCCCAAGTCATGTGATTTGGGATTCACCTCCTTTTCCTTTCCCCAGTGAGAGTTCAGGAACCTCCGATTTCAGAGATATACTTGCTACTCCCCAGCAGAAATTCTTTAATTTCGTCCTAAGTTTGTCACTTGGACGTCTGTGTTGGATTTGTTGATCGTTTCGGTCAACGCCAATACGCGCGGTGTGCTCCGTCAGCTCACCACACCTATTGGGGGTCCATTTGTTGACCTCATTTTGATGAGGTCTTCTCTTCTTCTCTTTAGTACTTAGGATCTAGCCTTAGGCTTTTCCTTTGACTATCTTAGAGGACTAGAATTGGGACCCACCTTTTAGAAATTCAAACCACTTCTTAACTCCCTGCAAACTCCACAAACTTGATCTGTAGACCCCTAATCACCTAGAGGGTTGAAATCGGATGTGGAAGTTTAAAGGATGAGTTCCTATAGGACTCTTTGGCCTTAGGACTGCCCTAGGTGGCCTGGTCTGGTGAAGGGGCTGGCTTACA
>CM040428.1:136597089-136617089 GCA_022702705.1 Papilionanthe hookeriana x Papilionanthe teres
ATTTTGACCTAAACCCAAACCTAACCCGAAATGAGCCCGAACCCCAAAATCAAAGCCCAACCAAAGTCAAAACCTCTTTGAAACACTCCCATAAACATTTCCCAACATTAATTTTACATCAATTTCAACCCTAGCCCAACATTGGCCCAAGTTAGCCCAATTTGACCTATATTGGCTCATTCACCAAGAAGCCCAAATTCAACCCAATTCAAACCCAAATCACTCCCGATTTGCTCCAAGTCACTCATGACACATCCATGAGCTAAACCCAACAATTATTTGGCCCAAGCCTTTACTAAAATTCCATCCTAAAATCCATTTTTTTTAAAATCCAAAACCCACTTCCATAAATCACTTTAAAAGCCCACCTTCACTAAATTTCAAAGGCCCAAAGCCCACATGACAATCCTCTATCATCATCCATTTGATAAAACCATCTCCTAAGTCCTAAATCAATCATCAAATAAATCCAAATCAAGCCATATGCCAAATCCCATCAAATCACCCCTAAATTACCAAAATTTCCAAATTCCATTTTCGTGAAATTGACCAAGTTTTTCCCCAAGCCAAAGACAAGCCATGAAGCCACTCTTAAGCCACATGTAAGCCATGTGAGTTGCTCACATGTGACCTTACCACATTTGGCAAAAGGAGGGCCCCCTTTCCTAATCCTTCTTAAACCCTTTTTACCTTAAGCATGTCACACACTAAACCATGTTTAGCCACCTCATCATGGATGGAGACCACACCATTTTCTCTTGGGCGACCCAAGTGATCCTTTTCGGCCAAAACCGAGGCCTTGGGTGGTGGACTTAACCCAAAACCAAGGGTTGACCCATTTAGACCCAAAGCTAGCCCTTTCCGATTCCACTTTGATTCGAACCCTTTACACATGTCCATGGCCGATTAATCGCACAAACCTCGAGCACTGACCCACTCGGACCTGAGGGTGACCCATGCCTGTAGGCCGGCCCGCTCGGGTCGCCGGAAAACACCATGGCCGAGACCTTGGGAGGAGCCGAGCTTTGGAATTCTCCCTTGCTTGAGCTGCCCCATGCTCAGAATGGCCACCATGGCTGTTCTTCCCATGCCCGGAGCAGTCGATCCCAAGCCACTAACTCTCCACGGGAGGCCCTCCACCCTCTCCTATTTAAACACCGCCCCCTCGCGGCCATGAAAGGAGAGTTGCACTAACCTTGCCGAAACTGCGCCAAAATTGTTCCAAACCCTTCTCCACCCTTATAGCGAGTTGATCCCAGGTGTCGATTTGCCCTAATCCCCAACGACAAAATTCAATTTCTCGGCGAAATTCCACCCAAAACCGGGACACTTCTCCACGGTGGATCAATCCTCGAATTGATTGGTCCTACACATTCACCGGACCAAGAGAAGGTGTCCACCGGCAAAAGCCCGATCTCCGGGCCACCCGGTTGCTCCGGCCTCCGAGCTTTGTGATCGAGTGTGGTCGAAATCATACCTAGACAATTCACCGGACCAAGAGACTTCATGCTGGAGCTTCGCGGGATCCGATCGAAGGTGACACAACCCTCGGATTGAAGCCACACTTCTACGAGCAAAGGTATGAGCTAATTCTTCATCCCGAGCTTCGGAGATTCTCCATTTCAAATGCTTTAATTTCGATGCATGATCACCATATAGATGTATTCGTCTCTTGAAGACGAATCCGTAGAGCATAAGAACACGAAAATCCATTGAGTATTGAGTGAGATATTAGGGATTTAGTGTGGACGGCTCTCGGATGAGGACGCTTGGGGACGATGAACGGATGCCGTTCATTTAATACACGCGCGGACGGATGGCCAGGATCTCTTCGGATCAGGAGACAGAACGATACAGCGGGCCCCCGGAGCGCTGAGTAGGATGGCGGCGTCTAATCAGAGAGCGCCATGTGGCCTTTCGGAGCTGCTGAGGTTGACGCGGCGCCGCGTCGATAAATAGAAAATTAGGGCATTTTTTCCTATTTATTTAATTCCCTAAACTTCAAAAATCCAAAACTTTGTGTAGAAAAATCAGAAAAATAAAATAAAAATACCCTCTTGCTCAGTGAACAGAGGAGAATAATGTGGAAAATAAATCATTTAATTTCATCAAGTATTTTATTTTTAATGATTTATTTACTCTCTGCATTGTTTTAATTCTCCATGCATATAGGAAATTCACCATGGCATGAGACCATAGGGCTTTTGAAGCCTCCGAATTTGGGAACATTCTCGAATTTTCCAAAGTCGGAGGCCATCCTATGAAAAGTTATTGATTTTTCAAATTCATGTTACTTGTATTGAGTATTTTAATTCCAATAATTAGCATGTTGTGAAATAAATTCTAGGAAAATTTGGTGATGTCTCTTATGACCAGGAGGACCACTAGGAAAAATAGGTTTTGAGTTAACTCATTTAAAATAACCACTAATTGGCTAAAACACCCAAAATAGATCCCTAATTAATTAGAGCCAACCATACATCAAATTGACTTGAAATCAATTCTCCACTGACCTTTAGGATCAGAGGAACCCACCATAAAAATTTGAAGTCGATTGGACTTGGTTAGCCTACTTAAATGGGTTGATTAAACCATTTAGGCAATTTGAACTTTAAAAATTCATAACTTTCAAAATACTTTTTAAAAAATTCACTAAATTTTTTTTGGAGCCTCTCTGATATCAGGGGAATTCAAGAAAATTAAAATTTCAATTTTCTAAAAAAGTTGATTTTTAATATTATTTTAATATTTTTAATAATTAAAAAATAATAAAAATCACAAAAATAATAAAATTCACCAAAATGTCACATTTTGGATTTTAATCACTTAGGAACAAATCCCATATTTTTCTTAGGTCTATTTAATGAGATATTAAATTTTAAAGCCTTAAGGTAATTTTAAAATTAAAAAAATGTATTTTCTAGCATTTTCACTAAAATAATTATAATAAATCAAAGAAAAATCAGAAAATTGAAAAATTGATTCTCTGATTTCCTTGATATCAGAGAGATTTTTAAAAAAATATAAATTTCATTTTTCAACCTTTATTTTATTTTAAATTAATTAATACTCCAAAACTTAAAATAATTATAATAAAAATAATATAATTCAAAAAATCACCAAAATTGGTCCAAGTGGTCCTCTGGTCATTAGGAATGTCCCATAATTTTCTTAAGGATAGAAACTTTCCCTTGGTCATGTTGTTAAATTTTCCTTGGAAATTCCTATTTTCCACTAAAAATAATTATATAAATAAATTAAATACAGAAAAATCACATTTTCTCCTCTCATGTCTTTATTGACATATGAGTGAAGTCACATAAAAATTTCAAGTTCATTTGAGCTCAATTTAGTGAGTTATGAAATTATTAAGCTTGAAGGGCAAAATGGTAATTAAAATTTTAACCCTTAATTAAAACTTTAGGTTTAATAAAAAATTAACAAATAAAATATTTGATCTTAATATGATTTGGATGATTGAAATTTAAATAATTAAAGGGTAGAAACCCATTAAACAATTTAAAATAATTGAAATAAACCTTAATTAAATAATTGATTAAATTTGGAAGAATAATAAAATTGGAATTATTAAAATAGGGATATTATTAGGAAGAGATTTATTCTTTAATTTAAAAATCCCTAAATTAATCATCTCAATAATATTTAATTCCTAATTAAAAAATGATAACTCAAATTTAAATTTTAAAATGTTAAAGGACTTAATCATTAAATTAAATTAAAAAAAAATATATAATAAGTTAAATTATTAAACTCTTTTTAAATTTTCAATTAAATTAAAATTAAAAATAAAATTAAATTAAAGATTAAATTAAATTAAATCAAATAAATTAAATTAAATTAAATTAAATAAATAAATTAAATTAAATTAAATTAAACTAAATTAAATTAAAAATATTAAGTTAAAGATTAAATTAAATTAAATCAAACAAATTAAAACAAATTAAATTAAATTAAATTAATTTAAAACAAATTAAATTAAATTAAATTAGATTAAATTAAATTAAAATTAAATCAAATTAAATTAAGTTAAAGGAAATTAAATCAAATTAAACTAAATTAATTTAACATCAAATCAAACTAAATTGAATTAAATTAAATTAAATTAAAATTAAAATTAGATTAAATTAAATTAAAGTTAAATGAAATTGAATTAAATAACATTACCTAAGACATAAAGAAATTAAATATAAAGCAACTTGAACACTATTCCAAATTTAAACCCATTAACTTAAATTAAATCATTTGAACACCAATTTGCCCTCGAAAGCTTTGGTTATTATAACTCCTAAACAGAACATTAAATGAAATGTTACTTCACCTATAGAATAATCAAATGTTCTAGTTTACTGAGCATGATAACAACAAAACGAATTCCCGGACAATTAATTCATTTGTATAATTAAATTCATTTGGACTTAAAACAATCCTGGAAATATTGAAAAGATGTTTAAGATTTGTCTTAAGCACTTTCTCGATATGATAGGATGTTCATAAGAACAATTGAACTTAATTATTCTTTGATCAAGAAAATCGTCCTCAAACCAAAACACAAAGACCTAGACATCATAGGAAATGACTATCTATAGGATTAGGAATTTGGTAGAAAACCATAACCCTTCCCTTAGCTTTACCTAAAAACTTGTTTAAATATTCTAATTGTGTTTTAAGTGCAGCTTAGGATGACTGGAAGACCCTCCAGGTACGCTTTTATTTTATTGCAATTTACATTATTGCAATTTCTTTAATTGCATCGCACTTACCTTTTCTTGCATGATAAACAACTGTTGCATGAAAACCCACACCTTTAGGATAGTCCCTAAAACTGAAACCAAAACTAAATTAAAAGTCATTACAAGATAAAATTCACCGCCACAATATTTCAAAATATAAAACAACTCAAAATTTAATCACAAACATAACACAAAACTACGATTACAACTAAATTAAAACGTCTTGTTGGATGATCGGGAATACCTCGGATGATGTAACCTACGTGTTGCTTAACGGGATTTCCCGCGGTCTAAATGAAAGTGTGGAACTCATTCGGTTGAGTTTAGCAAATTCATACGGACTAAGTGAATCCGATAAAAATAATGATGCGGAAGGATGGAGCCGTGGGATCTTAACCGGTGTCGTTATAATCAACTTTAAGATTTGTTTTAATTAAAACACAAAAACACTTGGAAATTAAGACTTCTCTAAACCAAAACACTTCTCTCATCTCTCGATTTATGACTTCTAAAACTAAACCTCTGCAACAACAAGGAGCTTGGAGCACGGTGGGCGGCACGGCCATCTTCGTCGAGCAAAACAACTCTACATCAGCTAAACATTCCTAGAATTAAACAACAAAGCCATAGGATTTCGAGGTAGTTTGCTTAGCGCAGCATAAATCCTCAAATTTTCGTTAGGCATTTGCATAATCATCTCATGTAAATTAAGCCCTAACCGGTCTTAGGATTTCCGAGGTAGTCGTCCGATACGACATAAACCCTCACATCTTCGAGGCTATTTGTATGATTATATCATACTAATATAAGTCCTAATTAACTAAAGCTGCGAGATCAAAACATTAAATAAACATTAGGACTTTCCTAAATCCAAGCCGAAACAATAGGATAGTCGGGAAATTACCGAAGTTCGCTTCGAATCCGTAATTTCTCCTACTTTTCTTCCTTTGAATTCCCAAAACAAAATGTTTCAAACTTGATCCATTCCACTGTTGAAATTCCAAAATTCAATCCTTTGAAAACTTAAACTTTGAAATTCTTGAGAGCGAGAACTACGATTATTATCGAGAGTTTTCTTAGGTGATTCCCGTCACTTAAGATGTAATTAACTATAGGGGCTTGCCCTTATAGGGAATTTTAAAGAACCGGAGTAATATAAACCACTGTTTAATGTTTTTCATATTAAGCGAGGGAATTTGTCGGCACATAAAATTGGTTCGCGGACCAAACGGATGTCACAAATCTTTTAGTTTATTTAATAGAGCCCCACCATCGAGCGGTGTGTACTATCCTTAGGGATAGAGACACGGTTTGTAGTGCGGTGCTCGTTTATATAAACTATTTGGGATGTGAGATCGGTTTGATTTCTTATCTTAAAATTTTCAAATTTAAAATTATTTTCAAAATCAAATACTACTTTTCAAATTATATATATTTAAACTAAATTTAAAATCTTAAAATTCGCTACAATTTACGTTAGGCGACCCCTTTTCTAAATACAACACACCCTAAAAATAATGCCGACATTATTTACGGCGACTCCGTGCGGGAAAATTCCTCTCTCCATTTTTAATCGGACAATTCACGCTTTCAAAAATCGGTAGTGTATCCATGTCCCTTGTGGATCGAGCTATCCTTCTTTCAGTTGGAATACTTATGTTCATTTCTACCTTGAACAAGTATAGCCAACACTATCTCGGATTTAGGAGCCATTGTTTAGACACCCCTAAACAGAGAGGTTCCGAGTCCTTTTACCTCATTTCTGAGGTGGGGTGGACCCTCAATAGGTGTTAGTTTAGGAGTGATCCTCCGAGTCGAAAAGTCTTGCATAAGACTTTCTTTTCCTTTTCAACTCTGAATCGGATTCCTTACCTTCTCTACACCCTTGAACATTTCATTCTAAACAAACAAACCCTTTAATGAATGACTCTTTTAACAAATAACTCCTTCTTATAAATACATGAATAAGAATGTGTTCAGACTCTTTTCAATTCCTTTCTTTTCGTCCTGATGAGAAGAAGCATAACTTGGGACTGACAATTAGGATGCGCCCTGCAGAAATGGAGGCCCCAAAGCTGATTTTCTCCTTCACCAATGGACTCGACTTCGCTGTTTACAAGGATGAGCTGCCCGATAATGGGATCATCCGGTTTGGACAAGGATTCGAGAACACAAATGTCAAGATCACTGACGTTTCCCTTTTCGTATTGACAAACAAGGTATTTGAAACTGAGAAGTCGTTGCTCGAGTTCAACCTTAGGTCAACTCGAGAGTTTCCTCCCCTGCAAAGATTCCAGTCGAGAGAATCTTGCTTGTCCACGGGAGGATCTGTTCTTGCTACCCCCATTCGGTCCAGTTGTCTCGCACCTACCCCGGCTACGCAGATTAAAGGGGAAGGAAATCCGGAACTATGGTGAACACTGCTACCATGGAGGGTACGGACTTTCTGTGAGACCTTCGTTTTTGAAATCGGGTCCGGCTCGAGAATTCCATCACTAACACGGACCCGAAGAAGGAACAAAAGTAGGAAGATTGCCGGGAAGGCCATAGGCTGCTGAAGTCGCTTTCTGGAGGAAATCCCGAAATCACCGAGTACACACCACTACTCGAATACATACCATTGCTCGAAGATACACCCTTTTTGGAAGGAAGTAGATTCCATCCCCTTTCCGCCGCGGTGATGAGGAAAATGTCCGCGGGATTGTTTCTACATTACCTCGACCGGCATACTACGACGACGAGCGAAAGAAAAGGGCTAGGATCACGCCATTTACCCGACTACAGACTGTGATCGAGAAGCTAGCAAAGAAAGAGAAATGCCCCGTATCAAAGATTCTAAGAAGGATAGGGCGGGTGCCAGTCAGATCTCATCTTGGACCACGAGTAGAACCCGCCATCGTTACGGAAAAGCTAAATAAAAGGATGAAGGTTAGTCCGCCTGTCTTCATTTCAGGATTACAGATTAGGGAGGATACCACCTTCCAGCATTTGGCTGACAGACCATCAGGTCCTGGACCTTCTGTTGCTAGAAGGATGGTATGGTGTCCCACTTCTTGGACGATTAAGATTGAAACAACGGCTCGAGAAGGAAAGTCGCGTCGGGAGACTTGAATGCGAAGAAAGTGCTTCTTGCGATAAAGGGGACTCATGAGAAGGGAACCCGGCAGCTATCGCACAATAACTGCGAGGATGCACAGAAAAGACCGCTAGAAGATGCTATGGAAAAGTTGAGGACTGATATTCGACGACTAGTAAAAGAAAGGGAAGAGAAATTTGGAGATGAGATTGATTCATCGGAATTCATGGACGATGAGTATGCAGAAATCAACATGGTCGAAACACGAGCTTCGTCGGCTTCACGAGGTGCTCCTGCGGCCCGCAGAAGAGAGGAGCCGAAGTGATAAGAAGACGACTTCGAGAGAAAGATGATACGATCGCCCGAATGGCGAAGATGATGGAAGAGATGGGCGTAGCCCTAGCCACTCTCCAAAGTCGAGTGCAACCCCAAAGAGAAACACCCCGGAGGTCATTCACATTGTGGACGGAGGAAAGGAGATTACATCCGTCAACGGGGATGATCGGCTAAAGAAAGATACAACACAAAGTATGATTCCGAGAAAAGCATATCAAAAGCTTGGTGGAACGAGCGGGTGCGAGAAGCCTTAGCACAATCGAAGAGCGGGACATCCATTCGGACGGGTAGACCCTACCCGGAAGAATTCGACGCTGTCCGATACCCGAAAGGCTTCGTACCACCTCCGTTCAAAACCTTTGATGGACCGGGAACCCCAGACGGCATGTTGCACACTTTCGTGCCGGTTGTTGCAATGCCGGCGGGAGCGATGCATTACTCTTCCGACGAGTTCGTCGGCGGCACATCGGGGATCGCCTTTGATTGGTACGCGAAGTACCGAATGATTCGGTGAAGACGTTCTCGGAACTAGAAAACCTTTTCATCGAGCGATTTGCCGGAGCTCAGCACCACATCACTATAGGTGATTTAGTGGTAGAGAAGCAGAAGCCGAACGAAACTTTGGTGGATTACATACTTCGATGGAGGAACTTAAGCATGAAGTGTGAACAACAATTACAAGAACAACATACAGTCGGCATCTTACTTAAAAGCATTCACGGCCCGATAGCACTTCTCCTCAAAGGATTCACTATTAAGACTTTCGAGAAGTTGTTAAGCAAGGCGGGAGCTTACGAAGGAGGCGAAACAATTAAATTTCGCCGACAAGATAGACAAGCAAAAGCACTGCGAAGACTTTTGAAAAGAAATCCGGGATCGTTGCGGCGGTCGACAAAGGCAAGCAGCCGATACAAATATCGTCCGAACGGCCGCGAGCAACCTCGACAAAATTACCGACAACCCCGACCCGGCTATCGGTCATCTCCACGATAAGAACAACCGCCTCGTCCGCAACGTACATTAAGGGAGCTTCGAGCGGGAATATCCATTCGGGAATGAGGCGATGCTGAA
Source organism: Papilionanthe hookeriana x Papilionanthe teres (assembly GCA_022702705.1). Taxonomy (NCBI): domain Eukaryota; kingdom Viridiplantae; phylum Streptophyta; class Magnoliopsida; order Asparagales; family Orchidaceae; genus Papilionanthe; species Papilionanthe hookeriana x Papilionanthe teres. The sequence goes on from CM040428.1 coordinate 136,606,324, forward strand.
AATGTTCCGTAGTCGATGAAGACTCCGGATTTCCAACTGCCAGAGCTAAGAGACCGGAAGAAGTCAACAAGAAAGGTGATCCCAACTTTTGCCCCTACCACCGGATGCTTGGGCACAAGATAAAAGATTGCATTACCTTCAAAAGTTGGCTCAACGACAACCTTTGGAAAGGGAATATAACAATCCCGAAGGAGTACATGAAGGAACCCCAGAAAGGAGGTTCCGTCAATGTTGTCTCGACCGATCCCATCATTCCGATAGACCCTATATAGCGACGATGGATGGACTACCGCTTGGACGAGGTCTTCGAAAAGATTTTAGACGAGCATCCGAAGCCGCTTCGGTGCGAGCTTCAATTCAAAGTTCGAAACCTGCTAAGCCGACACTCTCACTTGCGATAGAAGAACCACCGCAACAGGAGACGATTGAAGAGAAGAAGAAAATCGATGAAGAAGAAAAGACCGAGGCTCCTAAGGCTAGACTAGGGGCTGCTTATCCTAGGGTAGTTGTTTCGGATTCAGGGGAGAAATCCCTCGAACCCCTAACTCTGTATGATTATCTGCTCACTTCGGTGGGATCTTATAATGATAAGGGTGATGGCGTTGGCTACGTTTTGACTGTTTCTAACGATTACGTAACTAGCGACAATCCGGACATCGATTTCGATACAAATGACAATTCTCAAATCATACACAATCTCGACGATCACGATGACGAAGAAGACATCCACCAAGAAGGCTACGAGAGTTCAATAAGTAATGAATCCATTTGTGAGTTTCGAGGAGCTCCAGTCACAATGGAGTTAGAGCCTTCAAACTCCGAAGCTAATCAGGAAGAACCTGTCATTCCGATTCGGGAAGAAACACCGACAAGCTCGACACTAGATTCGGAGGAAATTACGAAGTTAACTTAAGAAGTGGAAGAGTTCTACCTCCAAGAATGGGTCCGAAGGACAAAGGAAAGCAGGTGGTTGTTCAAGAAGAACCAACCCCGGCAGAAGAAATACCCATTCAAGAAGAAGCCGAGACACATGAAAATAAAGTGGACTACAACGTGCTAGCCCATCTTAGGAAACTACGACGAGCGCGAGCATCTATGATGCTCTCATCTTATCGAAGGAGATGAGAGAAGCTCGATCGAGGCCTTACTTGATCCGAAATTTGCTTGGCTCGAATGGCCGGAGATTCCTTAGATGAGGTTTGCTCGTTAAAGGAACGACGAGGTGTTACCTTCATGGACAATGACCTACTTACTTGGGACGGCGGACCACTGACCGACCGTTGTACGTTTCGATTACTAATTGGGAAGTTTACACTCTCGGAGTATTGGTGGATCCGGGAGCATCAATCGATATAATGAGTCTTCGAACACTAGCATATTTAGAAATTGATGCTCGCGAGCTCGAAGCGGACAAAATGTTATTAAGAGGATTCGACCGGAAAGGAGAAAGAGCCCTCGGATCGATAACACTACTAATGAAGACCGGTGACTTAGCAAAGACAACCGCAAAATTTCACATAATTGATTCGAAACATCGTTCGACGCTCTACTTGGGTCGACCATGGATACATGAAAACGAGGATGGTACCATCATCTCTACACAATTGCATCAAATACTACGAGGGAGGGGAACGATTGCATCAAAGGTGACTTACAACCATTCTCCGTACATGAAATTGGAATCCATGAAGATGCGACTTATTATGCACCACGAAGAAAACAATTTTCTCCGAGAGATACCATGACAAATGAAGCAAAGAAAGTTCGAGACAACGAAGAACACGAAGTTCTAGTCCAACGAGTTACTCACCACTCCCTTACGGCGAGATGGTGAAGGTTTCTCCACAACTCGCATCCGAGGTCGAGGCCGGGGACGAGGTCGTGGTAGAGACGTTAGGACGAGTTGGACGGAGGAAACCGACCATCAATGTTGATTGGGAAGACGAGTTCGAAGAAGAAAAGAAATCGAACAAGAAGCGGCGAGAATAAGTCGGAAAAAGCCGCAATTCAAGATCTCTCTCGAAGATGAGAAGAATGAAGAATATAAATCGATGTACGAGAAGATTAACCACTATGTACATACTATGACCACGACCCCGATCCATTCTAATAAGATCGAGGGTATGGTGGTCGAAGAGGTACGTAGCGGCGGTGCGAAAGCCAATCAAATTCTACCATGACGCTACTTCCTCCAAAACTGAGAATAATGTACAATTTGAAGATGTCACTTCATCAGAATTAATGGAATTACCTTTTGAGTGGTATTCTCCCTATGTTCAAAATTTAATTCAGCGTGGTTTCTTACCTCGACAATGGACAAAAGGCCAATCACAACATTTTGAAAAGTTATGGAATAACTCCTGTCGTCCACCCAATTCAAAGCATGGACTCGGATTCGGCACAGTAGGATCAGTTGACGATACTGAATTTTGCTTGGTTGTCACTTGCGAATCTAATGAAAACCGCATGGAAACCACGGAAGAATTTGAAGATTCACGAATTGGAGACGCTCCACCGAATTCGAAGAAGAAATTAAATCTACGATAGATGAGTTAACGGAAGTTAACTTAGGTACTAGCGAAGAGCCTAGACCTACCTTTGTTAGCTCCTTACTCGATAAAGAAGACTCGAAGAAATAATCGAGTTATTAATGGAATTTAAAGACTCGTTTTGCTTGGAACTACGATGAGATGCCATGATTAGCTCCGGAGGTCGCAGTCCATAAGCTAGGAGTGGATCCTACTTCTGTCCCAGTCGGACAAGGTCCCAGAAGAATGCGTCTAGAAATTGAACAACAAGTCATAGCTGAAGTTAAAAAGCTAATAGACGCTAAATTTGTCCGTGAAGAACAATACCCGACTTGGTTAGCCAATGTGGTGCCGGTCGAAAGAAGAATGGTCGGATCGGAATTTGTGTGGACTTCGGAGATTTAAACAAGGCATGTCCAAAAGATGAATTCCCTCTACCGATCTCAGAATTAATGATCGACATTGCTTCAACGCATGAAATATTCTCATTCATGGATGGATCTTCAGGATACAACCAGATAAAATTGGCTCCAGAAGATGAAAGCTTACAGCATTCAGAACGCCGATCGGAGTATATTGCTACACAGTGATGCCATTTGGACTGAGGTTCAGCTTCCTTCACTCAGCATTCATCTTCCTTCACTCAGAGTATATTGCCCAATTTTGACCTAAACCCAAACCTAACCCAAATGAGCCCAAACCCCAAAATCAAAGCCCAACCAAAGTCAAAACCCCTTTGAAACTCTCCCATAAACATTTCCCAACATTAATTTTACATCAATTTCAACCCTAGCCCAACATTGGCCCAAATTAACCCAATTTGACCTATATTGGCCCATTCACCAAAGAAGCCCAAATTCAACCCAATTCAAACCCAAATCACTCCCAACTTGCTTCAAATCACTCATGACACATCCATGAGCTAAACCCAACATTTATTTGGCCCAATCCTTCACAAAATTCCCATCCATAAATTTATTTTCAAACCAAAAGCCCACTTTCTTAAACCTTCCTAAAAGCCCAAGCTTCAAGCTAAAGCCCATATGACACATTCTTCTCATCACTCCATTAATTGAAATTATCCCTAAAGCCTAAACCAATAATCAAATCATTCCAAATTAGGCGTTATCCAAATTCCATCAAAAGTACCCAATATCCTTAAAAAACCATTTTCATGAAACCAAGCCAATTTTTTCCAAAGCCAAATGGAGCCATGAAGCCACTCTTAAGCCACATGTAAGCCATGTGAGTTGCTCACATGTGACCTAACCACATTTGGCAAAAGGAGGGCCCCCTTTCCTAATCCTTCTTAAACCCTTTTTTACCTTAAGCATGTCACACACTAAACCATGCTTAGCCACCTCATCATGGATGAAGACCATACAATTTTCTCTTAGCTGACCCAAGTGATCCTTTTCAGCCCAAAACCAGGCCTTGGGTGGTGCACCTAGCCCAAAGGGATGGGTTAACCAATTTGAGCCAAAATAAGCCTCTCCCCATTCCATTTCAATCCAACCTCTTTACACATGGTATTGGCCAATTGCCTACACAAAACCCCAGCCCTGACCCACCTGAACTTGAGGGTGACCCTTGCCTGCCGGCCAGCCGCCTGGATCGCCGGAAAACACCATGGCCGAGACCTTGGGAGGAGCCAAAAAATTCAATTCTCCCTTGCTGACTTGTCTCAACCCAAATGGACAGCATAGCTCTTCTTCTCTTGCCGAGAGCGAGCTGATCCCAAGCCCTAACTCTCCACAGGGAGGCCCTCCACCCTCTCCTATTTAAACTCCACCCCTCTCGGCCATGAGAGGTGCTTGAACCGAGACCTTACCGAAACCACCGCCAAAATTGTTCCAGAACACTCTCCATACTTAGAGCGAGTTGATGCCCCGTGACAATTTGCCCTAATCCCCACCAACGAGCCCGATTTCTCGGCCAAAATTCCACCCAAAACAAGGACACTTCTCCACAGTGGATCAATCCCCAAATTGATTGGTCCTACACCTTCACCAGACCAAGAGAAGGAGTCCACCAGCAAAAGCCCCCTCTCCAAGCCACCCAGTTGCTCCAGCCTCCAAGCTTTGTGATCGGCTGTGGTCGAAATCATACCTAGACAATTCACCAAACCAGGAGACTTCATCCGGAGCTTCGTCGGGATCCAATCGAAGGTGACACAACCCTCAGATTGAAGCCACACTTCTTTGAGCAAAGGTATGAGCTAATTCTTCATCCCGAGCTTCTGGAGATTCTCCATTTCAAATGCTTTAATTTCAATGCATGATCACCGTATAGATGTATTTATCTCTTCAAGACGAATCCATAGAGCATAAGAACACGAAAATCCATTAAGTATTGAGTGAGATATTAGGGATTTAGTGTGGACGGCTCTCGAGTGAGGACACTTGGGGACGATGAACGGATGCCGTTCATTTAATACACGCGCGGACGGACGGTTCAGATGGCGTTGGACCAGGAGATGGTACGTGAACCGCGGGCCGCGTAGCGCTGAGTCGGAAGGCGGCGTCGAATGGGAGCGCGCCGCGTTGCCGTTCGGAGATGCCGAGGATGACGGGGCGTTGCGTGGATAAGTAGGAAATTAGGTTATTTTTCCTATTTATTTAATTCTCTAAACTTCAAAAATCCATAACTTTGTGTTGAAAAATCAGAAAAATAAAATAAAAATACCCTCTTGCTCAGTGAACAGAGGAGAATAATGTGGAAAAGAAATCATTTAATTTCATCAAGTATTTTATTTTTAATGATTTATTTTCCTTCTGCATTATTTTAATTCTCCATGCATATAGGAAATTCACCATGGCATGAGACCATAGGGCTTTTGAAGCCTCTGAATTTGGGAATATTCCCTGAATTTTCCAAAGTCAGAGGCCATCCCTATGAAAAGTTATTGATTTTTCAAATTCATGTCGCTGTTTTAAGTATTTTAATTCCAATAATTAGCATGTTGTGAAATAAATTCTAGAAAAATTTGGTGATGTCTCTTATGACCAGAGAACCCTATGAAAAATAGGTTTTGAGTTCATTCATTTAAAATAACCCTAATTGGCTTAAACACTCAAAATAGATCCCTAATTAATTAGAGTTAACCATACATCAAATTAACTTGAAATTAATTCTCCACTGACCTTTAGGATCAGAGGAACCCACCATAAAAATTTGAAATCAATTGGACTTGGTTAGCCCTACTAAATGGGTTGATTAAGCCATTTCGCCATTTTAAACTTTAAAAATTCATAACTTTCAAAATACCTTTCAAAAAATTCACCATATTAGTTTTGGAGCCTCTTTGATATCAGAGGAATTTAAGAAAATTAAAATTTCAATTTTCTAAAAAAGTTGATTTTTTTGATATTATTTTAATATTTTAATAATTAAAAAATAATAAAAATCACAAAAATAATAAAATTCACCAAAATGTCACATTTTGAATTTTAATCACTTAGGAACAAACCCCATATTTTTCTTAGGTATATTTAATGAGATATTAAATTTTAAAGGCCTAGGGTAATTTTAAAATTAAAAAAATGTATTTTCTAGCATTTTCACTAAAATAATTATAATAAATTAAAGAAAAATCAGAAAATTGTAAAAATTGATTCTCTGCTTTTCTTGATATCAGAGAGATTTTTGAAAAATATAAAATTCATTTTTCAACCTTTATTTTATTTTTAAATTAATTAATACTCCAAAATTTAAAATAATTATAATAAAAATAATATAATTCAAAAAATCACCAAAATTGGTCCAAGTGGTCCTCTAGTTATTAGGAATGTCCCATAATTTTCTTAAGGACAGAAACTTTCCCTTGGTCATATTATTAAATTTTCCTTGAAAATCTCTATTTTCTACCAAAAATAATTACATAAATAAATTAAATACAAAAAATCCACATTTTCTCCTCTCATGTCTTTATTGGCATATGAGTGAAGTCACATAAAAATTTCAAGTTCATTTAAGCTCAATTTAGTGAGTTATGAAATTATTAAGCTTGAAGGGCAAAATGGTAATTAAAATTTTAACCCTTAATTAAAACTTTAGGTTTAATAAAATTAACAAATAAAATATTTGATCTTAATCTGATTTGGATGATTGAAATTTAAATAATTAAAGGGTAGAAACCTATTAAACAATTTGAAGATAATTAAAATAAACCTTAATTAAATAATTGATTAAATTTGGAAGAATAATAAAATTGGAATTATTAAAATAGGGCTATTATTAGGAGGAGATTTTTTTCCTTAATTTAAAAATCCCTAAATTAATCATCTCAAAAATATTTAATTCCTAATTAAAATGATAATTCAAATTTAAGTTCTAAAATGTTAAAGGACTTAATCATTAAATTAAATTAAAAAAAGTTAAATTATTAAACTCTTTTTAAATTTTCAATTAAATTAAAATTAAAAATAAAATTAAATTAAAGATTAAATTAAATTAAATCAAACAAATTAAGTAAATTAAATTAAATTAAATAAATAAATTAAATTAAATTAAATTAATTAAATAAATTAAATTAAATTAAATTAAACTAAATTAAATAAAAAAAATGTTAAATTAAATTACATTAAATTAAATTAAATCATATTAAATTAAGTTAAATTAAATTAAATTAAAATTAAATCAAATTAAATTAAATTAAAGGAAATTAAATTAAATTAAATTAAATTAAATCAAGTTAAATTAAATTAAATTAATTCATATCAAATCAAACTAAATTGAATTAAATTAAATTAAATAATAGAATCAAGTTAAAATTAAAATCAAGTTAAATTAAATTTAAATTGAACCCAAACCAAATTAAGTTAAATTAAAGTTAAATTAAATTGAATTAAATAATATCACCTAAGACATAAAGAAATTAAATATAAAGCAACTTGAACACTATTCCAAATTTAAACCCTTTAACTGAAGTTAAACTAAATCACAAACCATTTGAACACCAATTTGCCCTCGAAAACTTTTATTATCATAACTCCTAAATAGAACATTAAATGTAATGTTACTCCACTTATAGGATATTCAAATGACCTAGTTCACTGAGTAAGATAACAACAAAACTTGAATTCCCGGACGATTAATTCATTTGTGTGATTAAATTCATTTGGACTTAAAATAATTCTAGCATTATTGAAAAGATGTTTGAGATTCTTCTTAAACACTTTCTAAATATGATAGGATATTTATAAGAACAACTGAACTTAATTATTCTTTGATGAAGAAAATCGTCCTTAAACAAAAATACAAGAACCTAGACGTCATAGGAAATGACTAGCTATAGGATTAGGAACTTGGTAGAAAACCATAACCCTTTCCTTAGCTTTACCTAGGGACTTGCTTGAATATTCTAATTGTGTTTTAAGTGCAGCTTGGGATGACGGGAAGACCCTCCAGGTACGCTTTTATTTTATTGCAATTTACTTTATTGCAATTTATTTAATCGCATCGCACTTACTTTTCTTGCATGATAAACAATCATGTGCATGAAAACCCACACCTTTAGGATAGTCCCTAAAACTGAAACCAAAACTAAATTAAAAGTCATTGCAAGATAAAATTCACGACCACAACATTTCAAAATATAAAACAACTCAAAATTTAATCACAAACAGAACACAAAACTACAATTACAACTAAATTAAAACGTCTTGTTGGATGATCGGGAATACCTCGGACGATGTAACCTACGTGTTGCTAACGGGATTTCCCACGGTCTAAATGAAAGTGTGGAACTCATTTAGTTGAGTTTAGCAAATTCATCTGGACTAAGTGAATCCGATAAAAATAACGATGCCGGAAGGATGGAACTGTGGGATCTTAACCGGTGTCGTTATAATCAACTTTAAGATTTGTTTTAAATAAAACATAAAAAACACTTGGACTTTAAGATTTTCTCTAAAACAAAACACTTCTCTCATCTCTTGATTTATGACTTCTAAAACTAAACCTCTGCAATAACAAGGAGCTCGGAACATGGTGGGCAGCACGACCATCGTCATCAGCAAAACCTGAGTCTACTCCAGCAAAACTTTCTTAGAATTAAATAAATAAGCCATAGGACTTCGAGGTAGTTTGCCTAGTGCAACATAAATCCTCAACCTTTTGTTAGGCATTTGCATTGCAAATTAAGCCCTAACCGGTCTTAGGATTCCGAGGTAGTCGTTCGATACGACATAAACCCTCACATCTTCGAGGCTATTTGTATGATTTTATCATACAAATATAAGTCCTAATTAATTAAAATTGGCAAAAGCAAAACATTAAATAGATATTAGGATCTTCCTAAATTCAAGCCAAACAATAGGATAGTTGGGAAATTACCGAAGTTCGCTTCGAATCTGTAATTTCTCCTACCTTTCTTCCTTTGAAATCCCAAAATAAAATCTTTCAAATTTGATTCATTCCCTATTGAAATTTCCAAAATTCAATCCCTTGAAAACTTAAACTTTGAAATTCTTGAGAGCAGAATTATTGATTATTATCGAGAGTTTTCTTAGGAGATTCCCGTCACTTAAGATGTAATTAACTATAGGGGCTTGCCCTTATAGGGAATTTTAAGAACCTGGGTAATATAAACCCTGTTTAATGCTTTCATATTAAGCGGGGAATTTGTCGGCTTATAAAATTGGTTCGCAGACCAAACGAATGTCACAAATCTTCTAGTTTATTTAATCGAGCCCCATCATCAAGCAGCGTGTTTATCCTTAGGGATAGATACACGGTTTGTGGTGCGGTGCTCATTTATGTAAACTATTCGGGATGTGAGATCAGTTTGAATTCATATCTTAAAACTTTCAAATTTAAAATTATTTTCAAAATTAAATGCTACTTTCCAAATTATATATATTTAAATTAAATTTAAAATTTAAAATTCGCCGACAATTTCTGTTAGGCGACCCTCTTTTTAAAATAAAATACACAACCTAAAAATATGTCGACAAGAATTTGTATTGACTATAAAAAATTAAATGCCGCCACTAGAAAGATCACTTTCCTCTTCCTTTTCTTGATTAAATGCTAGATAGACTTGCTAGACACAAGTGCTACTGCTTTCTCGATGGATATATTGGTTACCATCAAATACCTATTGCTCCTGAGGATCAAGAAAAGACAACATTTACTAGCTCTTATGAAACCTTTACTTTTCGAAGAATGACTTTTGGACTGTGTAATACACCTGCAACATTTCAGAGATGTATGATGTCTATCTTCAGTAGTATGATAGATAAAGGAATAGAAGTTTTTATGAATGATTTCTCTATATTTGGGACTTCATTTGAAATTTACCTGGAAAACTTAGCAAACGTTTTGGAGCTCTGTGAAAAAACAAATCTAGTTCTGAATTGGGAGAAATGTCAATTATGGTTGTAGGAGGAATTGTGCTTGGGCATAAAATTTCTGAACATGATATGGAGGTCAATCCTGCAAAAATTAGAGTGATCGAGAGAGATTGCCGCCACCCACTACTATGAGAAAGGTGAGGAGTTTCTTTGCATAAGCTGGATTTTACAGGCGATATATTAAAGATTTTACTAAAATTACCAAATCTTTGTGCCAATTTTTAGAAAAGGATAGAGAATGATGAATGCTTGAGTGCTTTCAAATTATTGAAAGAGAAATTAATCACTTCACCTATAATTGTTTTGCCAGATTGGTTGAAACCATTTGAACTTATGTGTGATGCTAGTGATTATGTGATCAGAGTAGCATTGGGGCAAAGGCATGATAAAGTTTTCAAAATCATTTACTATGCTAGTAAAACTCTTAATGAGGCTCAAATTAATTATACCACAACTGAAAGACAATTATTAGTTATAGTATTTGCTTTTGAAAAATTTAAACCTTATTTAATTGGAGCTAAAAGTATTGTGCATACAGACCATTTGACTATCAAATATTTATGCAAAAGAAGGATGTGAAACCTAGACTAATTAGATGGATACTTCTTCTGCAAGAATTTGACTTTATGATCATTGATAGGAAGGGAGCTGATAATCAAATAGCTGATCATCTGCCAATATTAGAATATGATAAATTATCTGAATTTGAAAAGTAAATTATAGAAATTTTCCTTGATGAGCAACTTTATACTATTATGGGAGCAATTTTCCTTGGTATGCTGATATTGTGAATTATATTGTAAGTGATATTGTACCACCTGATTTAACAATGCAACAACAAAATAAGTTTAAATATGATGCAAGATTTTATTTTTGGGATGAG
>CM040428.1:136617589-136741678 GCA_022702705.1 Papilionanthe hookeriana x Papilionanthe teres
TTTATTTCAGTGAATTTTGCTTTTTTATTGGTTTTCTATTAGATTTAGGATCACTCACATGTCAGTTCTTGGTTTACACGTTGATACACCTAAAATATATAGTGTTTTTATACACATTTTTATACCTAATTTTGATGATATTGCACTTTAATGGAAGGCATTTTGTGTGTTTTTCTTACATGTATGATTAAATGGATGATTGTGATGAAAAGAGTGAAAAATGATCAAATTTTGAGCAAAAATGAAGAGAATTGAAAAAATGATGTGTGGAGGCTAAGCGTCACAACCCGCGCTTACGCACCAAGGCCCTACAGTTATGTGCTCAGATCTAGAGCTAGGCACTAGCAGGCTTGCGGCTAAGCGGCGATACCCCGTGCTTACGCGCGATAGGTAAAAAAGAGGAGTTATTTTGAATTTAGGTGCCATTTTGAAGAGGTTTTTGAAGCACCTCTTGGTGAGAACGTGGGTAACTTCCTATTAGCGCCAAACTCAATTCAAAATACTTTTTAATGGATGCATCTCTTGAAAGATACATTGAATCTGAACACAATTTGAAGAGATAAGAAGACACCTTTTGGAGAAGTATAAAAAAAGGACTTAAAAATTAGAAAAATGGTTGTTGTTGGAGGGTGTGGTTTGTGTTTAAAAGTGAGGTTTATGTTATAGAGTTATTTTAGAACACACCTCTCCACTTCACCATCTTTACTTTATTTTATATAATTTGTATTAGGAATAGAATTGAGATTTGGAGTCCATAGAGTTGCGCGCTAACCTCTAAAGAGTATTTTAAGGGAAAACAAAGTTTTTAAAAGAACTTCAAGAGTTTTGTGGAGAGAAATTACATACAAGTCTTTATATTTCTATTACATTTGCTTTTTAATTAAGACTTCTTGTGTTTTAACAATGATTTCTACTTTTAAACCAAGTTGTGATTGCATTTTCTTCATGAATTATGAGTAGTTTTCTTTATCTTTTTTCTTAAGTGATGAAGTAATTAAGTTATGGAAATATGTTGTATGAAATATAGGATTTAAATGTTGTAAGAAGTTGTGATAATTCAAAACCTTTCACTTTATTTACTTCTTGATTTGACCAATTAAGATGTTAAATTTTTTTTGTGAAAAAATGTAAGATCTAGTGCAGTATTGTCTCAGTTAATAATTGGAAAGAATCACAAGAGATTGTATGCGTGAGAATGTAATCCATAGAGTTGAGTGCAAATAAATAGAGAGATATACTGTGATGGGTGTAGAATTAGAGGACTTTAGAGTTACAGGCTAAAGCCCCCAATTTGATTTATTACTTTATGTTTTGATAAGAGATGTTAGCCCCCAGGTGGAGGGAATCGAGGAAACTCTAGAGTGAGAGCTAGTATCTTTTCTGCCTAACCTATTTTCGAGATTTTTAAAACAGTAAATTAACCTATGTTCTTTATAGCATCTCTAGTAAGGGTAAAAAATATAATGCTCATATTTGGCACAACACATTTTAGATACTTTCACAACAAATATTATCCATAACTGGTTACTGATTCATAAAAAGGAAAAAGATATTTCATTTGCATAAGTATTCATCTTACAGAAGTTTAGTTAAAGTAATTTCTTACTTTCGATTTAAATTATAAAATTAACAAAAAAAATCAAATTATATTTCCTAAAATATTATCTTTAGTTTGAGTAAAATCTTTTCTAAAAGTAAAAAGTTAATTTTTTGTTTCTAAATTAGAAGATATTTTCTTTATTCAGCACTTTCCCTGTGGGTTCGATGTTTCAGGGCTTAATTTGAAAGTCCTATATTACTTGGTAAACGATACGTATACTTGCATAGTATCCACATTATAAAATCATTAAAAGGAGTATTAATATATACATTAGGGGGGTGGCTCATCCCTCCTCCCTCAGCAGAATTAAACACCTAGTTAAATTCCACACTCTGGTGTTTTGCACTACTTGAACCCATGGTTAAGAAAAATCCAAATTACATTATCAAATCTTTTCCTAGATTTTCTCATTTTGCTAATTTGAATAACAAGATTTGGGTGTTTGCTAGAGCTGAACTGCAGTGGTCAGTTATTCTAGATAACAACCAATTCATTCACCTCCAATTCTCCCTGGGGGAGCACCATGGCTTTGCTACTTTTATATATGCCAGCTTCAATGTTCTCAAACAACAACTCCTTTGGCAAGATTTACTGTAGATTAGCCTCAATATTAATTCCTTTTAGATTTTGGGAGGAGATTTTAATTGTCTCACTTCTGCTTCTGAAAAGAAAGGAGGCAACCCTCCTTTACTCTCTTCCATGGCCAACTTTAACAAATTCATTGCTGATGCTAGACTTTTTGATTTGGGATTCCAAGGTTCAAATTTTACCTAGAGAAGGGGGAATACTTAGGAAGGACTTGATAGAATGTTGGTGAACTCTTTGTGGCTCTAATCATTTCCTTTTTACTGTTATAACTCACCTTGCTATGGTAGGTTCAGATCATAGACCCTTACTTTGCTCTATCAACAATGCTGCTGCTGCTGGTGGTGGTCCATTCAGATTTCAGAATATGTGGCTTCTTCATCCAGAATTTCTCACTGAGTTGGGAAAATGTTGGATCCCTGATCTGGGGACTTCCCTCTAGAGTAACCTTTGGAAGTTGCATAAGTAGACAACTACTCACCTAAAAAATTAGAACTGGACTACCTATGGAAATGTTCATGCAAATCTTAAAGAAGCTGAAGAAACTGTTGCTAGATTGGAAGCTGGTTTTCTCAATGGTAGCAACTGAAATGAAATTGCACTTAGCTAATGAACAGTTGCTCTCCCACATCAAATATCAAGACACACTCTTTAAGCAGAAGGCTACATCTTCTAAATTCACTGAAGGAGATATGAGCACCAGAAATTATCATGCATGTATTAATTTCAAGAAGAAATGCAATATGATTCTCTCTATTATTAACTATGATGGGGTTAAAATTACTGATTCTACTGCTATTACTGAGGATACAGTGGAACATTTCAAAAAGCTCTTTACTCATGGGTGTTGACCTCATTTTTGATGAGGTCTTCTCTTCTCTCTATAGTACTTAGGATCTAGCCTTAGGCTTTTCCTTTGACTATCTTAGAGGACTAGAATTGGGACCCACCACTTAGAAACACAAACCACTTCTTAACTCCCTGCAAACTCCACAAACTTGATTGCAGACCCCTAATCACCTAGAGGGTTGAAAATCAAATGTGGAAGTTTAAAGGATGAGTTCCTATAGGACTCTTTGGCCTAGAGACCGCTCCAGGTGGCCCGGTCCGGTGAAGGGCTGACTTACACATACACTAAATTTATACACTACACTTTCACACACATCCTAAAAACACACCCATGCCTAACTTGACCTCCTGACTCATAAAGGTGACTCACATGGATGGTCCTTAACCCCTAAGCCCTCGCTACAGGGTTAGGAACAACATAGTGGATGCCTCAAATGAGTCCCTTCATGGATCATGTGGACTTGATATGGCTTCAAGGCTCTACCAAAATGATTTCATTTCACTTACATTCACCCAATCTTCAATTTTCCAAATTTTCAATTTTTGACCCCCGGGACCCTACACCCGCCTAACTTACCCAAAACCCTTGAAATCCTCCAAAATTTCCAAATCACCCAAAATTCCTCAAAACCAATCCCAAAAATTTCCACATTACTCAAATTGATCATTCATAGCCAAAAATATCAAAAATTCCAAAAATACCTCCCAATACCCTCCAAATACCCAAAATACCCCTCTTGACCCAAAAATCCAAAAATTCAGAAAATTCCCAGAAAATTCCAGAAAATCCCAAATATTCCTAATTTCATTTTGTTCAACTACACTATGGGCCAATTTTGTCAATTTACCCTACGTTTGTTAAAACCCCCAATTTGACCCATTTTAACCCTAAGTGAACCCAATGTCAAACCAAACCTACCCAATTGACCCAAATTTTGGTCCAATTCAATTCTAAACTTCAATTAAACATTCCAAACACCAATCTAGACCAAACCCAAGTCCAATTGGATTGACATTTGGATCCAATTTCACTTTTGGCCTTAAAGCCCAATTTGGACCCATGACCCAAACCTAACCCAAACTAACCCAATTCAACTCCAATTAACCCCAAATATTTTCTAAACCTTCCTTAACATTCCCACAAACAAAACACTAACATGATTTGCCCAAAATTTAGACCCAAACCTCACTCAAATTCAACCCAAAACCAAAAAACCCAATTTTGACCTAAACCCAAACCTAACCCAAATAAGCCAAAACCCCAAAATCAAAACCCAACCAAAGCCAAAACCTCTCTGAAACACTCCTATAAACATTTCCCAACATTTATTTTACATCAATTTCAACCCTAGCCCAACATTGGCCCAAGTTAGCCCAATTTGACCTACATTGGCCCATTTACCAAAGAGGCCCAAATCCAACCCAATTCAAACCCAAATCATTCCAAACTCATTTCAAATCACTCATGAAATATCCCTAAACCAAACCCAACAATTATTTGGCCCAAACTTCTACAAAATTCCCATCCATGAACTCATTCTTAAACTTAAAAGCCCACTTACATGAAACCTTCCTAAAGCCCATCTCCACCAAAATCCAAAGGGCCAAAATCAATCCAAAACCCATATGACAATTGCTCTACACCATATTTTCAGTTAAATCAATCCCTAAGTTTCAAAACTCATCATGAATCCATTCCAAATTAAGCCTCATACAAATTCCCATCAAAATACCAAAATTTTCTTAAACACTTTTTCATGAAATTGACTTAACTTTTCCCAAGCCAAAGATGAGCCATGAAGCCATGCATGAGCCACATGGAAGCCATGTGAGCCTCTTTACATGTCACCATGCCACATTGGGTAAGAGGGGAGAGAGCTTTCCTTAATTCCTAAAAATCTTTAACCTCACCCATGATACCCCTTAACCAAGATTTAATCCAAATATTCTTGGATAAGGACATCACCACCTTTTGACCAGCCAGCCTAACTGATTTTCTCAGTCCAAGTCTAGCCATGGGGAGGTGAACCCAGCCCAAACAAATGGGTTGAGCAAACCTAGCCAAGATTAGCCATATCCCCATGCCATTTTGATCCAAGTTCTTTACACATGTCCATGCTCAATTGACTGCACTAATGCCAAGCCCTGACCACACTGGCCAAGATGGTGACCTGAGACTGGCCGGCCAGCCACCAGGCCGCCGGAAACCACCAGGCCGAGAGCTCACATGTGAGCCCAAACTTGGAATTCTCACCTGCTGAGCTGCCCCATCCCCAGTGGCCATTGTAGCTGTTCTTCCCTTGAACTAAGCAGCTGATCCCAACCCTTGACCATCCCTGTGAGGCTCTCCAGCCACCTCTATTTAAACCCGACCCCCTCACGGCCATGGAAGAGAGTTGCACAAACCTTACCGAAACTCTGCCAAAATTGTTCCAAACCCTACTCCATACTTAGAGCAGTTGATCCCCAGTGTCAATTTGCCATAATCTCCACCAACAGAACCCAATTTCCCAACTGAAATTTCACTCAAAAATCAGGACACTTTGCCACAGTGAGCCAATCTTCAAATTGACTGGCCCTACACCTTCACTAGACCAAGAGGAGAAGTTTCCCACTGAAAGCCCCATCTCCGGAGCCACCCAGCTTGTTCCGGACTCCAAGCTTTGTGATCGGGCTTTGTCGAAATCATACCTAGGCGATTCACTGGACCGGGAGACTTCATCTGGAGCTTGCTGGGATCCAATCGAAGGTGACACAACCCTCAGATTGAAGCCACACTTCTCTAAGCAAAGGTATGAGCTAATTCTTCATCCCGAGCTTCTGGAGATTCTCCATTTCAAATGCTTTAATTTCAATATATGATCACCGTATAGATGTATTCATCTCTTCAAGACGAATCCATAGAGCATAAGAACACGAAAATCCATTGAGACATGAGTGAGTTCTTAGGATTTTAGTGTGGATGGCTCTCGGGTGAGAACGCTTGGGGACGATGAACGGATGCCGTTCATTCCATACACGCGCGGACGGACGGCCAGGATCGCGCCGGATGAGGAGATGGAACGATACAGCGGGCCCCGGGAGCGCTGAGTTGGATGGCGGCGTCGAATGGGAGCGCCGTTTCGGAGCTGCCGAGGTTGACGCGACACCGCATGGATAAATAGAAAATTAGGGTATTTTCTTATTTATTTAATTCCCTAAAACTTCAAAAATCCATAACTTTGTGTAGAAAAATCAGAAAAATAAAATAAAAATACCCTCTTGCTCAGTGAACAGAGGAGAATAATGTGGAAAAGAAATCATTTAATTTCATCAAGTATTTTATTTTAAATGATTTATTTACCCTCTGTATTGTTTTAATTCTCCATGCATATAGGAAATTTACCATGGCATGAGACCATAGGGCTTTGAAGCCTCTGAATTTGGGAACATTCCCTGAATTTTCCAAAGTCAGAGGCCATCCCTATGAGAAGTTATTGATTTTTCAAATTCATGTTACTGTTTTGAGTATTTTAAATCCAATAATTAGCATGTTGTGAAATAAATTCTAGGAAAATTTTGTGATGTCTCTTATGACCAGAGGACCCTAGGAAAAATAGGTTTTGAATTAATCCACTTGGAATAATCCTAATTGGCTTAAACACCCAAAATAGGTCCCTAATTAATTAGAGCTAATCATACATCAAATTGACTTGAAATCAATTTTTCACTGACCTTTAGGATCAGAGGAACCCACCATAAAAATTTGAAGTCAATTGGACTTGGTTAGCCCTATTAAATGGGTTGATTAAGCCATTTAGTCAATTTGAACTTTAAAAATTCATAACTTTCAAAATACTTTTCAACAATTCACCAAATTGGTTTTGGAGCCTCTCTGATATCAGGGGAATTTAAGAAAATTAAAATTTCAATTTTCTAAAAAAGTTGATTTTTTGTATTATTTTAATATTTTAATAATTAAAAAATAATAAAAATCACAAAAATAATAAAATTCACCAAAACGTCACATTTTGAATTCTAATCACTTAGGAATAAACCCCATATTTTTCTTAGGTCTATTTGATGAGAAATTAAATTTTAAAGCCCTAAGGTAATTTTAAAATTAAAAAAAATATATTTTTTTAGCATTTCCACTAAAATAATTCTAATAAATAAAAGAAAAATCAGAAAATTGTAAAAATTGATTCTCTGATTTTCTTGATATCTGAGAGATTTTTGAAAAATATAAAATTCTTTTTTTAACATTTATTTTATTTTTAAATTAATTAATACTCCAAAACTTAAAATAATCATAATAAAAATAATATAATTCAAAAAATCACCAAAATTGGTCCAAGTGGTCCTCTGGTCATTAGAAATGTCCCATAATTTTCTTAAGGACAGAAACTTTTCCTTGGTCATATTATTAAATTTTCCTTGGAAAACCCTATTTTCTACTAAAAATAATTACATAAATAAATTAAATACAGAAAAATCACATTTTCTCCTCTCATGTCTTTATTGGCATATGAGTGAAGTCACATAAAAATTTCAAGTTTATTTAAGCTCAATTTAGTGAGTTATGAAATTATTAAGCTTGAAGGGCAAAGTGGTAATTAAAATTTTAACCCTTAATTAAAACTTTAGGTTTAATAAAATTAACAAGTAAAATATTTGATCTTAATCTGATTTGGATGATTGAAATTTAAATAATTAAAGGGTAGAAACCTATTAAACAATTTAAAAATAATTAAAATAAACCTTAATTAAATAATTGATTAAATTTGGAAGAATAATAAAGTTGGGATTATTAAATAGGGATATTATTAGGAAGAGATTTGTTCTTTAATTTAAAAATCCCTAAATTAATCATCTCAATAATATTTAATCCCCAATTAAAATGATAATTCAAATTTAAGTTTTAAAATGTTAAAGGACTTAATCATTAAAATTAAATTAAAAGTTAAATTATTAAACTCTTTTTAAATTTTCAATTAAATTAAAATTAAAAATAAAATTAAATTAAAGATTAAATTAAATTAAATCAAGAAAATTAAATTAATTTAATTTAAATTAAATTGAATAAATTAAATTAAATTGAATTAAATTGAATTAATTTTAATTAAAATTAAATTAAATTAATTAAATAAAATTAAATTAAAACATATTAAATTAAATTAAATCAAATTAAATTAAATAAAATAAAATAAAATTAAATTAAAGATTAAATTAAATTAAATCAAATTAAATTAAATTAAATTAAATTAAATCATATCAAATCAAACTAAAATTAAATTAAATTAAATTAGATAATGGAATCAAGTTAAAATTAAGACAAATTAAATTAAAATTAAAATTAAAATTAAAACAGATTAAATTAAATTAAATTAAGGTTAAATTAAATTAAAAACAACATCACCTAAGACATAAAGAAATTCAAAAAATAAATATAAAACAACTTGAAAACTATTCCAAATTTTAACCTGTCAACTGAAATTAAATTAAATCACAAACCATTTGAACACCAATTTGCCCTCGAAAACTTTTATTGTCATAACTCCTAAACAGAACGTTAAATGAAGTGATACTTCACTCATAGGATATTCAAATGTCCCAATTCACTGAGCAAGATAACAACAAAACTTGAAATTCTCGGACGATTAATTCATTTGTATAATTAAATTCATTTGGGCTTAAAACAATTCTAGCAATATTGAAAAGATGTTTAAGATTCTTCTTAAACACTTTCTCAATATGATAGGATGTTTATAAGAACAATTGAAATTAATTGTTCTTTGATGAAGAAAATCGTCCTCAAACCAAAACACAAGGACCTAGACGTCATAGAAAATGACTAGCTATAGAATTAGGAATTTGGTAGAAAACCATAACCCTTCCCTTGGCTTTACCTAGGAACTTGCTTTAAATGCTTAAACATGCTAAATTGTGTTTAAGTGCAGCCTGAGATGACGGGAAGACCCTCCAGGTATGCTCTTATTTTATTGCAATTTACTTTTCTTGCAATTTACTTTATTGCAAATGCACTTTACTTTTCTTGCATGATAAACAATTGTTGCATGAAAACCCACACCTCTAGGGTAGCCCCTAAAACTGAAACCAAAACTAAATTAAAAGTCATTGCAAGATAAAATTCACCGCCACAACATTTCAAAATATAAAACAACTCAAAATTTAATCACAAACAGAACACAAAACTACAATTAGAACTAAATTAAAACGTCTTGTTGGATGATCGGAAATACCTCGGATGATGTAACCTACGTGTTGCTAACGGGATTTCCCACGGTCTAAATGAAAGTGTGGAACTCATTCAGTTTAGTTTAGCAAATTCATCTGGACTAAGTGAATCCGATAAAAATAACGATGCTGGAAGGATGGAACCGTGGGATCTTAACCAGTGTTGTTATAATCAACTTTAAGATTTTTTTTTAAATAAAACATAAAAAATACTTGGAAGTTAAGATTTTCTCTAAACCAGAACACTTCTCTCATCTCCTGATTTATGACTTCTAAAACTAAACCCCTGCAACAACAAGGAGCTCGGAGCATGGTGGGCAGCACGACCATCGTCATCAACAAAACCTGAGTCTACTTCAGCAAAACTTTCTTAGAATTAAATAACTAAGCCATAGGATTTCGATGTAGTTTGCCTAGTGCAACATAAATCCTCAACTCTTCGTTAGGCATTTGCATGATCATGTCATGTAAATTAAGCCCTAACCGGTCTTAGGACTCTGAGGTAGTCGTTCGGTACGACATAAACCCTCATATCTTCAAGGCTATTTGTATGATTTTATCATACAAATATAAGTCCAAATTAATCAAAATTGGCAAGACTGAAATATTAGATAACATTAGGACTTTCCTAAATCCAAGCCAAACAATAGGATAGTTGGGAAATTACCGAAGTTTTCCTTTGAATTCCCAAAATAAAATGTTCCAAATTTGATCCATTCCTTATTGAAATTCCAAAATTTAATCCCTTGAAAACTTAAACTTTGAAATTCTCGAGAGCGAATTACCGATTATTATCGAGAGTTTTCTTAGGTGATTCCCGTCACTTAAGATGTAATTAACTATAGGGGCTTGCCCTTATAGGGAATTTTAAGAACCCGTGTAATATAAACCCCGTTTAATGCTTTCATATTAAGTAGGGAATTTGTCGGCTTATAAAATTGGTTCGCGGACCAAACGAATGTCACAAATCTTCTAGTTTATTTAATCGATCCCCACCATCAAGCAGTGTGTCTATCCTTAGGGATAGATACACGGTTTGTGGTGCGGTGCTCGTTTATATAAACTATTTGGGATGTGAAATCAGTTTGATTTCATATCTTAAAATTTTGAAACTTAAAATTATTTTCAAAGTCAAATGTTATTTTCTAAATTATATATATATATATTTAAATTAAATTTAAAATATAAAATTCACCGACAATTTCTGTTAGGCGACCCTCTTTTCAAAATAAAATACACCGACCTAAAAATATGCCGACAACTTCTGGCGACTCCGCTGGGGAGTATTCTTCTCTCCATTTTTAATCAGACAATTCTGCTTTCAAAAATCGGTAGTGTATCCATGTCCCTTGTGGATCAAACTACCTTTCTTTCCGTTGGAATACTATGTTCATTTCTACCTTGAACAAGTATAGCCAACATTCTCTCGGATTTAGGAGCCACCTGTTTAGACACCCCTAAACAGAGAGGTTCCGAGATCCTTTTACCTCATTTCGAGGTGGGGTGGACCCTCAATAGGTATTAGTTTAGGAGCGGTCTTGCAGTGTCGAGAAGTTTCTACAAGACTTTCTCTTCCTTTTCCAGCTCCTAATCAATTCCTTTTACCCTTCCTACAACTCTCCTTCTTTTAATAATTCTCTTTCCTAACGAACAAATCTTTTCTAAAAAGATAATTTTCTTTTAATACCACAAATACACTAAGATAAACAGAAATGTGTTCGGACTCTTTCTTTTTCGTCATAAGTTGTACGACAAGAAGAAGCACGATTCGGGGACTAACACTCGGAATCTGCCTTGCAGAAATGGAAGCCCCAAAACTGATCTTCTCCTTCGTCAACGGACTCGACCTGGCCGTGTTCAAGGACAAATTGCCTGATAATGGAATCATTCGATTCAGACAAGGATTCGGAGACACCGACATCAAAATCCCCGACGTCACTCTCTTTTCACTCACAAGCAAAGTATCAGAAACTGAGAAGCCATTGATTGAGTTCAACCCCAAGTCAACTCATGAATTCCCTCCTCTGCAAAAGATTCTAACTGAGAGGAGTACTGCTGTCCACAGAAGGACTGTTGTTGCTACCCCCACTGGTCTAGTTGTCTCTGCACCTACCCCGGCTTCGTCAAATTAAAGGGGATGGAAATCCGGAACTATGGTGAACCCGTTACCGTGGAGGGTACGGACCTTCCGTGAGACCTTCGTTTTTGAAATCGGGTCCAGCTCGAGAATTCCATCACTAACACGGACCCAAAGAAGGAACATAAGTAGAAGGATCGCTAGAGAAGCCAGAGCTACTGAAGTTGCTTTCCTGGAGGAAATCCTAGAACTACCCGAGTATACACCACTGCCTGAATACATACCACTTTTGGGAGGGAGCAGGTTCCATCCCCTCTCAGCTGCAGAGGATGAAGAAAATGTTCGCAAAATTGCTGCCGCATTGCCTCAACCCGTATATTACAACTATAGTCACAAGAAAAGGACTAGAACTACGCCATTTGCTCGACTGCAAACTTTGATAGAGAAGTTAGCAAAGAAGGAAAAGTGCCCTGTATCAGAAATTTTAAGAAGGATAGGGCGGGTGCCAGTCAAATCCCGTCTTGGGTCGCGAGTAGAACCTGCCATCGTTACGTAAAAGCCAAATAAAAGGATGAAGGCTAGTCCGCCGCCGTTGTTTCGACCGTGCAGTTAGGGAGGATACCACCTTCCAACATTTGGCTGACAGACCGTCTGGTCCTAGACCTTCTGCTGCTAGAAGGATGGTATGGCATCCCACTACTGGAAAATTAAGATTGAAACAACAGCCTGAGAAGGAAAGTCTCGTCAGGAGACTTGAATCTGAAGAAAGTGCTACTATAGTAAAGGGGACTCATGAGAAGGGAACCCGACAGCTATCACACGACAACTGCAAGGATGCGCAGAAAGGACCGCTAGAGGATGCTATGGAAAAGTTGAGGACTGATAATCGATGATTAGCAAAGGAGAGAGAAGAGAAATTCGGAGATGAGATTGATTCGTCGTAGTTCATGGATGATGAGTATGCGAGAAATTAACATGGTCGAAACACGAGCTTCGTCGCCTTCACAAGGTGCTCCCGCGGCCTCGTAAAGAGAGGAGCCGGAAGTAATGAGGAGGCAGCTTCAAGAGAAAGATGATACGATCGCCCAAATGGCAAAGAGGATGGAAGAGATGGCTGGAGCCCTAGCCACTCTCTAGAGTTAAGTGCAATCCCAAAGAGAGACACCCCCAGAGGTCATTCACATTGTAGACGGAGGAAAGGAGATTACGTCCGTCAACGGGGATGATCAGTTAAAGAAGGATGCAACACAAAGCATGATTCTGGAAAAGGATATCAAGAGCTTGGTGGAACGAAGAAATGCGGGAAGCCTTGGCACAATCAAAGAGCGGGACATCCATTCGGACGGTAGACCTTACCCCGAAGAATTCAACGCCGTCTAATATCCGAAAGGCTTCGTACCACCTCCGTTCAAGACCTTTGATGGAACCGGAACCCCGGCAAGCATGTTGCACATTTTCGTGCCGATTGTTGCAATGCCGGTGGAAGTGATGCATTACTCTTCGTACAATTTGTCGCCAGTCCGTCGTGGATCGCCTTTGATTGGTATGCGAATTACCGAATAGTTCGGTGAAGACATTTTCGGAACTAGAGAACCTCTTCATCAAGCGATTTGTCGGAGCTCGGCACCACATCACTATAGGTGATTTAGTGGTAGAGAAGCAGAAGCCGAACGAAACTTTGGTGGATTACATACTTCGATTGAGGAACCTAAGTATGAAGTGTGAGCCACAACTACAAGAACAGCATGTAGTCGGCATCTTACTTAAGAGCATTCACGGCCCGATAGCACTTCTCCTCAAGGTATTTACTATTAAGGCTTTTGAGAAGTTGTTAAGCAAGGCCGGAAGCTTGCAAGAGGAGGCAAAGCAATTAAGTTTCACCGACAAGACGAACAAACTGAAGCCCGTGAAAACTTTTGAAAAGAAGTCCGGGATCGTTGCAGCAGTCGACAAAGGCAAGCAACCGATACAAATATCGTCCGAACGGCCGCGAAGAACCTCGACGAATTACCAAGCAACCCCGACCCGACTATCGATCATCTCAACAGTATGAACAACTGTCTCTTCTGCAACGTACATTAAGGGAGCTTATGAGCAGGGAGTACCCGTTCAAGAATGAGGCAGTACCAAAAATGTTCCGCAGTCTAATGAAGACTCCAGATTTCCAACTGCCAGAGCCGAAGAGACCAGAAGAAGTCAACAAGAAAGGTGATCCCAACTTTTGCCCTTACCACCGGATGCTTGGACACAAGATAAAAGATTGCATTACCTTCAAAAGTTGGCTCAACGACAATCTTCGGAAAGGGAATATAACAATCCCAAAGGAGTACATGAAGGAACCCCAGAAAGGAGGTTCCGTCAATGTTGTCTAGACTGATCTCATTGTTCCGATAGATCCCTATGCGACTGATGATGGATGGACTACCGCTTGGACAAGGTATTCGAAAAAGATTTTGGATCACATCCAAACCGCTTCGGTGCGAGCCTCAATTCAGAGTTCGAAACCTGTTAAGTCGACACTATCACTTGCGATAGAAGAACCACCTCAACAAGAGACAATTGAAGAGAAGAAGAAAATCGACGAAGAAGAGAAGACCGAGGATCCTAAGGCTAGGCTAGGGGCTGCTTATCCTAGGATAGTTGTTTCGGATTCGGGGGAGAAATCCCTCGAACCTCCGACTCGTATGATTATCTCGCTCACTCCGTGGGATCTTATAATGATAAGGGTTATGGCGTTGGCTACGTTTTGACTGTTTCTAACGATTACATAACTAGCAACTATCCGGACATCGATTTCGATACCAATGACAATTCTCAAATCATACACAGTCTCGACGATCACAATGACGAAGAAGACATCCATCAAGGAGGCTACGAGAGTTCAACGAGCAATGGATCTATTTGCGAGTTTCGAGGAGCTCCAGTCACAATAGAGTTAGAGCCTTCAGACTCCGAGGCTAATCCAGAAGAACCTGTCATTCCGATTCAAGAGGAGACACTAAGAAACTCAATACTAGATTCGAAGAAATTACGAAGTTAACTTAAGAAGTGGAAGAGTTCTACCTCCGAGAATGGGTCCAAAGGACAAAGGAAAGCGGTGGTCGCTCGAGAAGAACCAACCCCGGTAGAAGAAATACCCATTCGAGAAGAAATCGAGACACGTGGAAATAAAGTGGACTACAACGTGCTAGCCCATCTTAGGAAACTACCGGCCAAACTGAGCATCTACGATGCTCTCATCTTATCAAAAGAGATGAGAGAAGCTCTGATCAAGGCCTTACTTGATCCGGAAATTTGCTTAGCTCAAATGGCCGGAGATTCCTTAGATGAGGTTTGCTCGTTAAAGGAACAGACGAGGTGTCACCTTCACGGACAATGACCTACTACTTGGGACGGCAGACCACAACCGACCGTTGTACATTTCGGCTCACAATCGGGAAGTTTACACTCTCCGCAGTATTGGTGGATCCAGGAGCATCAATCAATATAATGAGTCTTCGAACACTAAGCATATTTGGAAATTGATGCTCGCGAGCTCGAAGCGTACAAAATGTTATTAAGAGGATTCAACCGTGAAAGGAGAAAGAGCCCTCGGATCAATAACGCCGCTAATGAAGATCGGTGACTTAGCAAAGACAACCGCAAAATTTCACATAATTGATTCGAAACGTCGTTCAACGCTCTACTCGGGCCGACCATGGATACATGAAAATAGGATGGTACCATCATCTCTACATCGTTGCATCAAATACTACGAGGGAGGGGAACAGTGCATCAAAGGTGACTTACAACCATTCTCCGTACATGAAATTGGAATCCATGAAGATGCAGCTTATTATGCACCTCCGAAGAAAACAATCTTCTCCAGAGATACCATAACGAATGAAGCAAAGGAGGTTCGGGACAACGAAGAACCTGAAGTTCTAGTCCAACTGTCACTCACCACTCCCTTACGGCGAGATGGTGAAGGTTTCTCCACAACTCGCATCCAAGGTCGAGGCCGGGGACGAGGTCGTGGCAGAGACATTAGGACAGTTGGACAGAGGAAACTAGCCATCAATGTTGATTGGGAAGACGAGCTCGAAGAAGAAAAAGAGATCAAACGAGAAGCGACGACAATAAGTCGGAAGAAGCCGCAATTCAAGATCTCTCTCGAAGATGAGAAGAACAAAGAATACAAATCGATGTACGAGAAGATTAACCACTATGTACATACTATGACCCTGACCCCGATCCATTCTAATAAGATCGAGGGTATGGTGGTTAAAGAGGTACGTAGCGGCGGTCCAAAGGCAATCAAATTCTACCGTGGTGCTCCTTCCTCCAAAACTGAAAATAATGTACAATTTGAAGATGTCACTTCATCAGAATTAATGAAATTGCCTTTTGAGTGGTACTCTCCCTGTGTTCAAAATTTAATTCAGCGTGGTTTCTTACCTCGACAATGGACAAAAGGTCAATCACAACATTTTGAAAAATTATGGAATAACTCCGGTCGTCCACCCAATTCAAAGCATGGTCTCGGATTCGGCACAGTAGGATCGGCTGACGATACCGAATTTTGCTTGGTTGTCACTTGCTAGTCTAATGGAAACCGCATGGAAGCTACGGAAGAACTTGAAGATTTACAAATTGGAGACGCTCCACCGCAGTTCGAAGAAGAGATCAAATCTACAATAGATGAGTTAACGGAAGTTAACTTAGGTACTAGCGAAGAGCCTAGACCTACCTTTGTTAGCTCCTTACTCAATAAAGAAGACTCCAAAGAAATAATCAAGTTATTAATGGAATTTAAAGACTCGTTTTGCTTGGAGCTACGATGAGATGCCGGGATTAGCTCCGAGGTCGCAATCCATAAGCTAGGAGTGGATCCTACTTCGTCCCGCCAGCAAAGTCCCGAAGAATGCGTCTAGAAGTCGAACAACAAATCATAGCTGAAGTTAAAAAGCTAATAGACGCTAAATTTGTCCGTGAAGAGCAATACCCGACTTGGTTAGCCAACGTGGTGCCGCTAGAAAGAAGAATGGTCGATCGAATTTGTGTGGATTTCGGAGATTTAAACAAGGCATGTCCAAAGGATGAATTCCTCTACCGATCCCGTAACTAATGATCGACATCGCTTCGACACATGAGATATTCTCATACATGGATGGATCTTCGGGATACAACCGGATAAAAATGGCTCCGGAGGATGAAAAACTTACAAGCATTCGGAACGCCGATCGGAGTATATTGCTACACGGTGATGCCATTCGGATCGAAAAACGCAGGAGCAACATACCGTAGAGCGATGACAAGAATTTTTGATGATCTCATCCACAATCAAGTCGAATGCTACGTGGACGATGTGGTCATCAAAAGCAAAGTAAAGGACAACCACCTATATGATTTGAGAATTGTTTTCGAACGATTAAGACAATTTAACCTTAAGATGAATCCTTAAAATGCAGCCTTCGGCGTCACCTCTCGGAAATTCTTAGGATTCGTCGTCCGACATCCCGGAATTGAAATCGACCCGGAAAAGATTAAAGCTTATCTTAGAAATGCCGCCTCCCAAAACCTTAAAACAACTACGATCTTTTCAAGGGAAGTTGGCATATCTTCGACGCTTCATCTCGAACTTGTCAAGTAGGTGTCAACCCTTCTCGGCACTAGTTAAAAAGTACGTCAAATTTATTTGGGAAGAGAAATGCCAGAAGGCCTTCGAAGACATTAAACAATATTTAATGACACCTCCCGTTTTAGCAGCCCCTGGCCTCGAGTAGACCGTCGATACTTGTTGACCTCATTTTTGATGAGGTATTGTCTTTTCTCTCTTCTTAGTCCTCAGGATCTAGCCTTAAGCTTTTCCTTCGACTAATCCTAGAGGACTAGAAATGGGACCCACCACTTAGAAATTCCAAACACTTCTTGATTCCCTTCAAACCCCACAAACTCGACCGTAGACCCCTAATCACCTGAGGGTTGAAATCAAATGTGGAAGTTTAAAGGATGAGTTCCTATACGACTCTTTGGCCTTAGAACTACCCCAGGTGGCCCGGTCCGGTGAAGGGGCCGACTTACACACACACTACACCTATACACTACACTTTCACACACCTATACCTAACTTGACCTCCTGACTCATGTAGGTGATTCACATGGATGATCCTTAACCCCTAAGCCCTTGGCCAAGAGGGTTAGGAACAACATAGTGAATGCCTCAAATGAGTCCCTTCATGGCTCATGTGGACTTGATATGGCTTCATGGCTCAACCAAAATGATTTTATTCCACTTATATTCACCCAATCTTCAATTTTTCAAATTTTCAATTTTTGACCCCCGGGACCCTACACCCGCTTAGCCTACCCAAAACCCTTGAAATTACCCCAAATTTTTGCAAAATTTCCAAATCACCCAAAATTCCTCAAAATCAATCCCAAACATTTCCACATCACTCAAATTGATCATCCATAGCCAAAAATACCAAGAATTCCAAAAATACCTCCCAATACCCTCCAAATACCCAAAATGCCCCCCTTGACCCAAAATCCAAAAATTCAGAAAATTCCCAGAAAATTCCATAAAATCCCAAATATTCCCAATTTCATTTTGTTCGACTACACCATGGGCCAATTTTGTCAATTTACCCCACTTTTGTCAAAACCCCCAATTTGACCCATTTTAACCCAAAGTGAACCCAATGTCAAACCAAACCTACCCAATTGACCCAAATTCTGGTCCAATTCAATTATAAACTTCAATTCAACATTCCCAATACCAATATAGACCAAATCCAAGTCCAATTTGATTGAAATTTGGATCCAATTTCACTTTTGGCCTTAAAGCCCAATTTGGACCCATGATCCAAACCTAACCCAAACTCACCCAATTCAACTCCAATTAACCCCAAATCTTTTCTAAACCTTCCTTAACATCCCCACCAACAAAGCACTAACATTATTTGCCCAACATTTAAACCCAAACCCCACTCAAATTCAACCCAAAGCTAAAAGGCCCAATTTTGACCTAAACCCAAACCTAACCCAAATGAGCCCAAACCCCAAAATCAAAGCCAAATCAAAGTCAAAACCTCTTTGAAACACTCCCATAAACATTTCTCAACATTAATGTTACATCAATTTCAACCCTAGCCCAACATTGGCCCAACTTGGCCCACTTGGACCTATATTGGCCCATTCACCAAAAGAACCCAAATTCAACCCAATTCAAACCCAAATCACCCCCAATTTGCTTCAAGTCACTCATGACACATCCATGAGCTAAACCCAAAAATTATTTGGCCCAAGCCTTTACCAAAATTTCATCCCAAAATCCATTTTAAAATTCAAAAGCCCACTTTCCTTAAACCATTTCAAAAAGCCCATTCCCTTAAACCATTTTAAAAGCCCACATTTACCAAATTTTAAAAGCCCAAAGTCCATTACCAAGCCCACATGAAACCTTTTCTTCATCATTCCTTTGATAATCCTATTTGACCAAAGTCTTAAACCATCATGAAATCAACCCATTTGTAGCATCATGACAAATCCCATCAATGGAATCCAAAGTTTTCAAAATTCCAAATAACCCTTTTCCATGCAAGTGAGCCAACCTTTTCCCAAGCCATGAGCAAGCCAAATGAAGTCATGGAGCCATGAATAAGCCATATGCAAGCTATGGGGAGCTCTTTCCACCTCACCATGCCACTTATGGCAAGAAGAGGGGAGCCTTTCCTAAGCCTTCACTAAACCTTTTTAACCCCATTCATGATACACTTTAACCAAAATTGGCCACCTCACCTTGGATGGGGACTTCACCACACCTATGAGGCTGACCCAAATGATCTCACATCAGCCCAAATCAAGCCTTGGTGAGTGAACCAAGCCAAAACCATGAATTGACCCAAATTGGACCAAAAATGCTCCTTACACCCATGCCATTTAAATCCTTGACTTTACACATGGCATAACCCAATTGATTGCACCAAGATCAAGATCAATCATGTGAGTTTTTCTCAGCAAAAAACCTTGGTGAATGAACCAAGCCAACCCTCATGGCCACCCAAGCTCCACCATAACCTTCCTTATTTAAACCCCACCTCCATGACCAAGGGGAAGAGATGCAAGATTTACCTTGGGGAGACTATGCCAAATTGTTCCCAAAGCTTCTCCAAGCATTTCTAAGTTCAATCAAATCATTTCCAATTGAGGCCTCACCTCTTGGACAAAGGTATCAATTTTTTTCTCCTCCAACCGAGCATGTTTTAATTTTCTGTACTTATTCACATGTTTTAAGTATATCATCACCTTATAGATGTGTGCTTCTCAATTAGACGATCATTTTAAAAAAAAATTCATTAAATTTGATTGAGAATCGAGGGAGATATCAAGGTTTGAAGTTGGACGGTTTTGAGTGAATAGAACAAAGAAAAAGGAGCAGCAGCCGTCCGATCAGGCATGTATCCCACGGATGGCGCTGATGGAGTTGGACGGCAGCTTTATCCGTGAACAGGCAACCACGCCAGCCAGTAGCAGCGCGACACGTGTCATTTGAGCGGGAAATGCATTTTTTTGAACCTAAACTTCAAAAACTCATAACTTTTCATAGAAAACTCAAAAAAATAAAATAAAAATACCCTCTTGCTCACTGAAATGAGGAGAATAATGTGGAAGTGATTTTATATTTATTTGATGCATATTTTATTTTTAATTAATTAAATAGTGTTTTCAATCATTCAATTCTCCATGCATGTATACAACTCATCATTGCATGAGACCATAGAGCTTTTGAAGCCTTTGATCTTGGGAACATTCCCTGAATTTTTCAAGATCATAGGCCATCTCTATAAAGAGTTATGTATTTTCCAAGTTTATGTCACTGTTTGTGGTATTTTAATTCCAATAATTATCATTTTGTGAAATAAATTCTAAGAAAATTTGGTAATTTTCCTTAGGACCAGAGGACCCTATGAAAAATATATTTTGAGTTAACTCACTTGGAATGACCCTAATTGGCTTAAACACCCAAAATGGATCTCTAATTAATTAGAGCTAACCATACATCAAATTGACTTGAAATCAATTCTCCACTGACCTTTAGGATCAGAGGAACCCACCATAAAAATTTTAGGTCAATTGGACTTGGTTAGCCCTACTAAATGGGTTGATTAAGCCACTTAGTCATTTTAAACTTTAAAAATTCATAACTTTCAAAATATCTTTCAAAAATTCACCAAATTGGTTTTGGAGCCTCTCTGATATGAGGGGAATTTAAGAAAATTAAAATTTCAGTTTTCTAAAAAAGTTGATTTTTTTAATATTATTTTAATATTTTAATAATTAAAAAATAATAAAAATCACAAAAATAATAAAATTCACCAAAATGTCACATTTTGAATTTTAATCACTTAGGAACAAACCCCATATTTTTCTTAGGTCTATTTAGTGAGATATTAAATTTTAAAGCTCTAGGGTAATTTTAAAATTAAAAAAAGTATTTTCTAGCATTTTCACTAAAATAATTATAATAAATCATAGAAAAATCAGAAAATTGCAAAATTTGATTCTCTGATTTCCTTGATATCAGAGAGATTTTTGAAAAATATAAAATTCATGTTTCAACATTTATTTTATTTTTAAATTAATTAATACTCCAGAACTTAAAATAATTATAATAAAAATAATATAATTCAAAAAATCACCAAAATTGGTCCAAGTGGTCCTCTGGTCATTAGGAATGTCCCCTAATTTTCTTAAGGACAGAAACTTTCCCTTGGTCATGTTATTAAATTTTCCTTGGAAATCTCTATTTTCTACCAAAAATAATTATATAAATAAATTAAATACAGAAAAATCACATTTTCTCCTCTCATGTCTTTATTGACATATGAGTGAAGTCACATAAAAATTTCAAGTTCATTTGAGTTCAATTTAGTGAGTTATGAAATTATTAAGCTTAAAGGGTAAAGTGGTAATTAAAATTTTTTAATCCTTAATTAAAACTTTAGGTTTAATAAAAAATTAACAAGTAAAATATTTGATCCTAATCTGATTTGGATGATTGAAATTTAAATAATTAAAGGGTAGAAACCCATTAAGCAATTTAAAATGATTAAACCTTAATTAAATAATTGATTAAATTTGGAAGAATAATAAAATTGGAATTATTAAAATAGGGATATTATTAGGAAGAGATTTATTCTTTAATTTAAAAATCCCTAAATTAATCATCTCATTAATATTTAATTCTCAGTTAAAATGATAATTCAAATTTAAGGTTTAAAATATTAAAAGACTTAATCATTAAATTAAAGTTAAATTATTAAACTCTTTTAAAATTTCAATTAAAATTAAATTAAAATTTAAATTAAATTAAATTAAATTAAATTAAATTAAATTAAATTAAATTAAAATTAAAATTTAAATTAAATTAAATTAAATTAAATTAAATTAAATCAAATTAAATTAAATTAAAGATTAATTAAATTAAATTAAATTAAATTAAATAAATTAAATTAAAATTAAATTAAATTAGATTAAATGAATTAAAATTAAATTAAATTAAATTAAATTAAATTAAATTAAATTAAATTAAATTAAATCAAATTAAATTAAAATTAAATCAAATCAAATTAATTTAATGTAACATCAAATCAAACTAAATTGAATTAAATTGAATTAAATTAAATTAAAACTCAATTAAATTAAATTAAAGTTAAATTAAATTGAATTAAATAACATCACCTAAGACATAAAGAAATTAAATATAAAGCAACTTGAACACTATTCCAAATTTAAACCCTTTTATTGAAGTTAAACTAAATCATAAACTATTTGAACATCAATTTACCCTCGAAAGCTTTAGTTATCATAACTCCTAAACAGAATATTAAATGAAATGTTACTTCACCTATAGGATATTCAAATGTCCTAGTTCACTGAGCAAGATAACAAAACTTGAGATTCTTGGATGATTAATTCGTTTGTATAATTAAATTCATTTGGACTTAAAACAATTCTAGCAATATTGAAAAGATGTTTAAGATTCTTCTTAAACACTTTCTCAATATGATAGGATGTTTATAAGAACAATTGAATTTAATTGTTCTTCGATGAAGAAAATCGTCTTCAAACAAAAACACAAGGAATCTAGACGTCATAGGAAATGACTAAGCTATAGGATTAGGAATTTGGTAGAAAACCATAACCCTTACCTTAGCTTTACCTAGGAACTTGCTTAAATATTCTAATTGTGTTTTAAGTGCAGCTTGGGATGACGGGAAGACCCTCCGAGTACGCTTTTATTTTATTGCAATTTACTTTCTTGCAATTTACATTATTGCAATTTCATTAATCGCATCGCACTTACTTTTCTTGCATGATAAAAAATCGTTACATGAAAACCCACACCTTTAGGATAGCCCCTAAAACTGAAACCAAAATTAAGTTAAAAGTCATTGCAAGATAAAATTCACCGCCACAACATTTCAAAATATAAAACAACTCAAAATTTAATCACAAACATAACAAAAAACTACAATTACAACTAAATTAAAACGTCCTGTTGGATGATCGGGAATACCTCGAATGATGTAACCTACGTGTTGCTAACGGGATTTCCCACGGTCTAAATGAAAGTGTGGAACTCATTCAGTTGAGTTTAGCAAATTCATCCGGACTAAGTGAATCCGATAAAAATAATGATGCCGGAAGGATGGAACTGCGGATCTTAACCGGTGTCGTTATAATCAACTTTAAGATTTGTTTTAATTAAAATATTGAAAACACTTGGAAATTAAGATTTTCTCTAAACCAAAACACTTTTCTCATCCCCTGATTTATGACTTCTAAAACTAAACCTCTGCAACAACAAGGAAATCGGAGCATGGTGGGCAGCACGGCCATCGTCATCGCAGAAACCCGAGTCTACTTCAAAGAAACTTTCTTAGAATTAAAATAACCAAGCCATAGGACTTCGAGGTAGTTTGCCTAGTGCAACATAAACCCTCAACTTTTGTTAGGCATTTGCATGATCGTGTCATGTAAATTAAGCCCTAACCAGTTTTAGGATTCCGAGGTAGTCGTCCGATACGACATAAACCCTCACATCTTCTAGGCTATTTGTATGATTCTATCATATAAATATAAGCCCTAATTAATTAAAATTGACAAAATCAAAACATTAAATAGACATTATGACTTTTCTAA
Source organism: Papilionanthe hookeriana x Papilionanthe teres (assembly GCA_022702705.1). Classification (NCBI taxonomy): domain Eukaryota; kingdom Viridiplantae; phylum Streptophyta; class Magnoliopsida; order Asparagales; family Orchidaceae; genus Papilionanthe; species Papilionanthe hookeriana x Papilionanthe teres. The sequence continues at coordinate 136,641,127 of CM040428.1, forward strand.
ATTCAAGCCAAACAATAGGATAGTCGGGAAATTATCGAAGTTCTCTTCGAATCTGTAATTTCTCCTACTTTTCTTCCTTTGAATTCCCAAAACAAAATCTTCCAAATTTGATCCATTCCCTATCGAAAATCCAAAATTCAATCCTTTCGAAAACCTTAAACTTTCAAATTCTTGAGAGCGGAATCACCGATCATTATCGAGAGTTTTCTTAAATGATTCCCGTCATTTAAGATGTAATTAACTATAGGGCTCGCCCTTATAGGGAACTTTAAGAACCTGAGTAATATAAACCTCGCTTAATTCATTTATATTAAGCGGGGAACTTGTGGGCTTATATAATTGGTTTGCGGACCAAACGGATGTCACAAATCTCCTAGTTTATTTAATCGAGCCCCATCATCAAGCAAGGTGTCTATTCTTCGAGATAGTATACACTGGCTTCGTGGTGCGGTGCTCATTTGTATAAACTATTTGGGATGTGAGATCTGTTTGATTTCATATCTTAAAATGTTAAAATTTAAAAATTATTTTTAAAATCAAATACTACCTTTTCAATTTATTTATTTAAATTAAATTAAAAATTCGCCGACAATTTCTGTAGGCGACCCCTTTTTAAAACACACAACCTAAAAATAATGCCGACAATACTTTATACCGCGGCTTTAGACGACTCTCTCGGAGCCCTATTAGCCCAGGTCAATGATGAGGGTAAAGAAAATGCTCTTTACTACCTAAGCCGTCGTTTACTTCTGACGGAAATAAGGTATCCCACAATTGAAAAGCATTGTTTGGCCCTGATCTTCGCCGCTCAAAAGCTCAAGCACTACATGCTTTCTCATAGGGTCAACCTAATCTCGAAATTTAATCCATTGCAATACTTGATGACTCGTCCAACGCTTTCCGGCAGACTTGCCAGATGGTCAATGATATTATTGCAATTCGATATAACCTTCGTGCCTCTTCGTGCCGTAAAGGGACAAGTCCTAGCAGACTTCGACTTCCTCACAGCACACCCTTTGCCGGCAGAATCTCCTCTTAATGACGACTTTCTAGATGAACAAATAATAAGCCTAGAAGACCCTGACGATCGACGTTGGGAATTATATTTCGACGGAGCATCTTTAGAACACAAAGACGAAGAATCGCAAGTGATAGTGCCCGGTAAGGCAGGGATCAGATTAATCTTTATAACACCGGAGCGGGGGATGTTAAGATACTCCTACCACTTGACAGAGTCGTGTACAAACAACGAAGCAGAATACGAAGCCCTCATAACAGGACTGGAATTAGCTATTCAAATGGGGATAACAGTACATCAACATCTACGGGGATTCGTAGTTAATCATTCAACGTATTGCCGGACGAGTACGAATTTTAAATCCAAGACTCGAGCAATACTTCCAAGTATGCCATACAGCTTGTTGGAACAGATTCCGAATGTGACGATCTACAAAATTCCCGGAAAAGAAAATGCTTTAGCAGATGCGTTAGCTCGCCTCGCAAAAGAATTTGCCTGCTTGCAAGATGAATCAGTGGAAGTGTCAGTTCACGGACGTCAGGTCCTATCACAGCTCGACATAGACACAATACACAAATTAGAAAAAGAAGAAGAATCAGTTGCAACAGTGACATAAAAACACGAAGATTGGAGACGACCATTAATCGTACTACCCGCAAACAGAGAAAACTACCGGACGACAGTCGCTAGCCCATCGTATCAAGAAAAGAACTCGTCCTACGCATTAATAAATAACACGTTATACGGAAGGTCTTTCGATCAAATGTGGCTAAGGTGCCTAAGCGGGTCCGAGGCCCGTGAAATTGTTAAAGAGGTGCATTCGAGACTCGTGGCGCTCACCGCCGGGTCCGAAGATGAAAATGAAAATTAAAAGATTAGGGTACTACCGGCCCTCAATGATGACCGACCGCATGAAAATCGCCAAGAGCCGTCACCAATGCCAAGTGCACGGAGTGGTTCTACACCAACCTCCAAATGTGCTACATCCGACAATTGCGTCGTGGCCATTTGAATGTTGGGGCACAGATATAGTGGGTCCAATAGAACCACCATCTGCAAAAGGATATCGCTTCATTCTTGCTGCTACAGATTACTTTTCCAAGTGGGCAGAGGCAGTCCCACTCAGAGAAGTTAAAGCACACCACGTGCTACAGTTTTTCAAGAACCAAGTTGTCTACCGTTTCGGAGTGCCGCGCAAGATCATCTCGTATAATGGATCGCATTCGAAGCACACAAATCAACAATTTTGTCGGAGACACGGAATCGACCGGCGATATTCAACAATTTACTACCCAAGAGCAAACGGCCTCGGCCGAGGCTTTTAATAAAACTCTCGTTCAAATCTTAAAGAAAACCTTGGACGATAATAAGAGAAATTGGCACGAGAAGTTATTAGAAGCCTTATGGGCCTACCGGACAACCTTCGAACTCCTACTCAAGCTACACCTTACGCTCCGGTGTATGGGTCCGAGGCAGATGTTACCTTTAGAGGTTCGAACTTCCTTCACTCGAATTGCGGTTGCAAACAAAATCACGACGAAGAGAATGCCAAATTACGACTAGAAGAATTGGAAAGCCCGGAAGGGAAAAGACTTGCAGCAGCAAGCAGAATTTAGAATTATACCAAGCTAAGATGGTTCAAGCTCATGACAGATCGGTCCGCCCAAGAACCTTTAAAGTTGGTGACTTAGTTCTCGTTCTCAAGAGACCTATCCTCGCACACCGCAAGATAGGAGGAAAATTCGAACCCACTTGGGAAGGGCCGTTTCGTGGTCAAGCAAGATACTCGTGAGGCTCCTACCAACTAGTGAATCGCAAGGAGTACGACATATGCTTCCGATCAACGGACGATACTTCGAAAAAGTACTACGCTACCCGATGTTTCGAAGGAATGAATTCTTCAACCCTAGAAGCACGGCGAAGTAATTACTTATGATCGGGTCCGAACCAAAAAAAAAATAAAAAAATGTGCTAAAATAATAATAAAATCATGATAATAAAGTTTTCCTTGTTTTCTCTTCCATATCAAAATCTCTTTCCAGATATTTTCCCACTTCATTCCTGTTAAATTTGAAAATATAAAAGGAGTAATAAAAAAAAACTATCTTTAATAAACATTTTCTTAATGTTCTTGTTCTTAAGTATGTCCCCCGATCCTTTTCCTCGTCTTTTCGCAGTGAAATTTCGAACCGGCGGTCGGTAATGAACTTTAGAAATGGCGTAAGCCTTGCACTCGACGAAAAGAGGGTGAAAGATGGAGCGATAATAGAGATTGACTCAGACTTCGCACCAGCAGACCTGCAATACGAGGAAAGTGACTGGGTCATAGTTGACCGAGAGGAACTGCCCAGTCACACAGTAATGAAAGTGGGAAGCCCAAGCCACCATTCCAGCAGCAAGAAAAGGAAAACAAGCACTGATGAAGACAATAGAATCAAGTCTGTAGTTGCTATAGCAGAGGGCGGGCTTGTCAGCGCCGCGCCCACAGAAACTCAGGAGGTACGAAGAGCTACTCTCACAACAACTTAGCGAAGAAATAAAAATCGCAGTATCCGCAAGATGTTAACCAAACTAGCAGCGGACCAGCGCGACGAGGCAGTTGCTACTGCCAGTACATATACTTCAAGGACGCCAGTTCACCAGGTACCTGAAGGAAGGAGGCCAGCTCCTAGGATAACAGAAGAGACCAGGGAAATCTCAAGAAGATCAGAAGAAAGAAGGCTACAACGCCACCAGACAAAGTCACCAATAATGCATAACCTTGTTGCAGAAGCAACCCCGGAGGATGTCCCGACGGACATCATCCCCGAGGAGCCGAGGTATGCAGGAGAACGTGAAGGGATTGAGCCGTATATCCCACAATACGTCACTGTGCCCCGCCATTTGCGTGATTATTCCGTAATACGAGCTAGAAAGGATGCGTAATGTCGAGAAGAAAACTTTTGAATACTTCGAGAGAATCGGAGGCAGGAGGATCAATATACTGAAGGCCTCGAGCTACATACGTACGTGTTCTCGAATACGAACAACAACAAATCGTGGATCGCATCCGGATTTGAAAAGAATGGGCCGAGCGGGCCGCCTAAGAGAAAACACCTACTCGAACCCCGGAGATGGATGCCGTGGAAAGGTAGAATTACAATACAATGTGGATGCCGCTACAACTTCGCGTAAGACAGAAGGGAAACTCACCGGAATACTCCGTCATGGCCAGTGGATCCAATGCCATTGGTCATTAAAAGGATGGTATAGAGAATGATAATATGGAGGGTACTGCCGGTAGATTGCATACCCAACAGTTGCATCATTAACATCTACAAGCAGGGTGACTGCATACCCCCACACATAGATCACCACGACTTTGTCAGACCTTTCTGCACGGTTTCTTTTCCGAACGAGTGTAATATCATGTTCGGATCCGACCTCCGGATAAGCAGACCAGTGTGAGTTCCGAGGGCCAAGAAGATACCATTACCGGTAGGTTCCGTCATGATACCGAAGGGCAACGGAGCGGATGTCGCTAAACATTGCATACCAGGAGTACTAGTGAAGCGGATCTCGCTACTTTCGAAGGATGTACGACAGAAGACACCTTACCACTTCCAGCCTGCACCCGGAGCTAGAGAGCCTCCGCCTTACGAGCCGTGAGTTACATGAAAAATATCACACCTCCAACGTACATCCATACGACATCCTTGCCAAGGATGGCTTGGAAGGTGATGTTATTGACTATGTACCTCACTATTCGTACATGGATTTCGACGTGATACCTTTTTGGATGGATCGACAAAGATCATGCATAATCCGTTTCGAGTCTATATGGATTGTATGAGATGTATTCCAGCATCGAGTTGTATGATGTATCTTCAACATGATTGGAATGAAAGTGACCATGTCACATTTTTGGCCTTCACCTCTTTTGTGCAAGTTGATCGAGAAATGCCATTAAAGTTAAATGAACTTCGAACAAAGAACGTAAAAGAAATAAAAAAAAGAATAAAAGAAAACTTTCCTTAAAAATCTAAAAACGATGAACACCAAATTCACATGAACATTAAATAAACGATAAAATAAATTTGAATCGTTAAAGGATAAACTAAATGAACACAAATTTTAAATCAAATCTCAATCAAATTCAAATTTAAGCTTTTCAGATTCCAAATCAAATCTCAATCAAATTCAAATTCAAGCTTTCCAGATTCCAAATAAAATCGCAATCAAATTCAAATTTAACCTTCCAAATTTCAAATCAAATCTCAATCGAGTTCAAACTCAACCTTCCAAATCTGAAATCCAATCCGTTCTACTCTCTCCCTTGTCTGGGATGGAAGTGGTTGATTCCATTGACACGGATCGAATCTGATGGCGAGGAATTGTATCCAATCCAAACCAATAACTTCCGATCAACTCTTTTGAATGGGATATGTAGCATCTACATATTCCCTCCTAATCTATTTCCTTCCATGAAAGTCTTTTACAACTTTCATGAAATTCTCGAAACACCAAAATTCCACACTTTTCAAATCAACACTACAAATCTTTGCAAAATCAATGACTATTCAAAATCAAATTCTTGGGGTTGAGGATTTCACATCCGAGACTGCATTGCTTTAGGATTCTTTCCTTATCGCAATGAAATACATCAAAAATCAAATTCTCGGGGTCGAGGATTTTACATCGCAAGACCGCATCGCTTTAGGATTCTTTCCCTATCGCAATGAAATACATCAAATTCAAGCTTTTGGGGTCGAGGATTTTACATCCGAGACCGCATCGCTTTAGGATTCTTTCCCTATCGCAATGAAATACATCAAAACCAAACTTTTGGGGTCGAGGATTTTACATCCGAGACCGCATCGCTTTAGGATTCTTTCCCTATCGCAATGAAATACATCAAATTCAAACTCTTGGGGTCGAGGATTTTACATCCGAAGACCGCAATTCTTTAGGATTCTTTCCCTATCGTAATGAAATACATCAAATTCAAACTTTTGGAGTCGAGGATTTTACATCCGAGACCGCATCGCTTTAGGATCCTTTCCCTATCGCAAAGAAATACATCAAATTCAAACTTTTGGGGTCGAGGATTTTACATCCGAGACCACATTGCTTTAGGATTCTTTCCCTATCGCAATGAAATACATCAAAATCAAATTTTCGGGGTCGAGGATTTTACATCCGAGACCGCATCGCTTTAGGATTCTTTCCCTATCGCAATGAAATACATCAAATTCAAACTATTCGGGTCGAGGATTTTACATCCGAGACCGCATCGCTTTAGGATTCTTTCCATATCGCAATGAAATACATCAAATTCAAACTTTTGGGTCGAGGATTTTACATCCGAGACTACATCGCTTTAGGATTCTTTCCCTATCGCAATGAAATACATCAAATACGAACTTTGGGGTCGAGGATTTTACATCCGAGACCGCATTGCTTTAGGATTCTTTCCCTATCGCAATGAAATACATCAAAATCAAACTCTTGAGGTTAAGGATTTTACATCCAATACCACATTGCTCCGAGATCTCTCCTCATCGTAATGATTCAATCCAATCAATTCAATTTTCTTTCGAGGTCGAAGATGTTACATCTAAAACCACAAAATTCCAATTTTCATTTCAAGTTCGAATCCTTCAAATTAATTTTAACAAAACTTCAATCTAAATTAAAACTCCAAATCGAAATCTAAGCTCACACATCAAAACTTAAATCGAAACAAAATAAAATCTAAATCGAAATTCCCCGCATCATGTGATTTGGAATTCACCTCCTTTTCCTTTCCCCAGCCGAGAGTTCAGTGAATCTCCTGACTCTCGGAGATATACTTCGACACTTCCCTCGTTGACCTCGATTTTCGATGAGGGTCTTCTCTTCTTCTCTTTAGTACTTTAGGGATCTAGCCTTAGGCTTTTCCTTCGACTATCTTAGAGGACTAGAATCGGGACCCACCTTTTAGAAATTCAAACCACTTCTTAACTCCCCGCAAACTCCACAAACTCGACTCGTAGACCCCTAATCACCTGTAGGGTTGAAATCGATGTGGAAGTTTAAAGGATGAGTTCCTATAGACTCTTTCGGGCCTTGGACCGCCCTGGGTGGCCTGGTCTGGTGAAGGGGCTGACTTACACACGCACTACACTTACACACTACACTTCCACATACCTCCTAAAACCACACCCATACCTAACTTGACCTCCTGACTCATGTAGGTGATTCACATGGATGATCCTTAACCCCTAAGCCCTTGGCAAGAGGGTTAGGAACAACATAGATGAATGCCTCAAATGAGTCCCTTCATGGCTCATATGGGCTTCGATATGGCTTCATGGCTCAACCAAAATGACTTTTTTCCACTTAGATCCACCCAATCTTCAATTTTCCAAATTTTCAATTTTTGACCCCCGGGACCCTACACCCGCTTAGCCTACCCAAAACCCCCGAAATTACCCAAATTTCTCAAAATTTCCAAATTACCCAAAATTCTCCAAAATCATTCCCAAACATTTCCACATCACTTAAACTGATCACCCATACCCAAAAATACCAAAAATTCCAAAGATACCTCCCAATACCCTCCAAATACCCAAAATACCCCTCTTGGCCAAAAAATCCAAAAATTCAGAAAATTCCAAGAAAATTCCAGAAAATCCCAAATATTCCCAATTTCATTTTGTCCAACTACACCATGGGCCAATTTTGTCAATTTACCCTACTTTTGTCAAAACCCCCAATTTGACCCATTTTAACCCTAAGTGAACCCAATGTCAAACCAAACCTACCCAATTGACCCCAATTTTGGTCCAATTCAATTCTAAAATTCAATTCAATATCCCAAATACCAATCTAGACCAAATCCAAGTCCAATTTGATTGACATTTGGATCCAATCTCACTTTTGGCCTTAAAGCCCAATTTGGACCCATGACCCAAACCTAACCCAAACTCACCCAATTCAATTCCAATTAACCCCAAATCTTTTCTAAATCTTCCTTAACATTCCCACAAACAAAACACTAATATGATTTGCCCAAAATTTAGACCCAAACCCCACTCAAACTCAACCCAAAGCTAAAAGGCCCAATTTTCGACCTAAACCCAAACCTAACCCAAATGAGCCCAAACCCCAAAATCAAAGCCCAACCAAAGTCAAAACCTCTTTGAAACACTCCCATAAACATTTCTCAACATTGATTTTACATCAATTTCAACTCTAGCCCAACATTAGCCCAACTTGGCCCACTTGGACCTACATAGGCCCACTTACCAAATAAACCCAAATTCAAACCAATTCAACTCCAAATCACACCAAATTGACTCCAAGCCCTTCATAGAACATCCCTAAACCAATTATGACATTTATTTGACAAATTTCTTCACAAAATCTTTACCCAAATGCCCATCCTAAAATCAAAAAGCCCATTCCCCTTAAACTTTCCTAAAAGCCCACTTCACCACATTCAAAAGCCCAAATCCATCCAAAGCCCACATGGCACTTCCCCTCATCATCCATTTAATCAAAATCACCCCTAAGTTTCAAAATCATCAATTAAACCATTCCAAATCAAGCTTCATGCAAATTTTCACCAAAATATCCAAAATTCTTAAAACCCATTTCCATGAAATCGACTCAACTTTCCCCAAGCCAAAGACAAGCCATGCAAGCCATGGACAAGCCACATGAAGCCATGGAAGGCTTGACATGTGACCATGCCATTAATGGTAAAAGGAGGGGCCCCTTTCCTAATCTTTCATTAAGCATTTTTTACCTTAAGCATGTCACACACTAAACCATGTTTAGCCACCTCATCATGGATAGAGACCACACCACTCTCCCTCGGTCGACCCAACCGATCCTCTCACCCAAAATCAGGCCATGGGGAGGTGCACCCAACCCAAACCAATGGGTCGACCAAATTAAGGCCAAAATGACCCTCTCCCCATTCCATTTTAATTCAAAGCCTTTACACATGGCAATTGCCAATCGATCGCACAAACCTCCAACCCCGACCCACCCGGACCCGAGGGTGACCCATGCCTCGCGGCCACCCGCCCGGATCGCCGGAAAACACCATGGCCGAGACCTCGGGAGGAGCCAAAGTTCGGAATTCCCACTCGCCGAGCCGCCCCATGCCAAATGGTCACTATGGTCGTTCTTCTCCTCACTCGCAGCAACTCGATCCCATGCCTCAACTCCCCCGGAAGGCTCTCCACCTCTCCTATTTAAACCCCTCACCCTCACGGCCATGGAGGAGAGTTACACAAACCTCGCCGAAACTCCGCCAAAATTGTTCCAAACCCTTCTCCACCCTTAGAGCAGTTGAGCCCCAAGGTCAATTCGCCCTAATCCCCACCGATAAAATCCAATTTCCTAACCGAAATTCCACCCAAAACCAGGACACTTCTCCACAAGCTGAGCCAATCCCCAAATTGATTGGTTCTACACCTTCACCGCACCAAGGGAAGGTGTCCACCAAAGAAAGCCCCATCTCCAAAGCCACCCAGCTTGCTCCAACCTCCAAGCTTCATGGATCGGCTTGGTCGAAATCACACCTAGACAATTCACTGCACCATGAGACTTCATCCGGAGCTTCGTCGGGATCCAATCGAAGGCGCAACAACTCTCGCATCGAAGCCACACTTCTCCGAGCAAAGGTATGAGCTAATTTTTCATCCCGAGCTTCTAGAGATTCTCCATTTCGAATGCTTTAATTTCAATGCATGATAGCCGTATAGATGTGTTCGTCTCTTCAAGACGAATCCATAGTAGCATAAGAACATGAAAATCCATCGAGTATCGAGTGAGATCTTAGGGATTTAAGTGTGGACGGCTCTCGTGCGAGGACGCTCGGGACGATGAACGGATGCCGTCCATTCAATACACGCGCGGACGAACGGCTCGATGGCGACGGACCATGAGACGGTACGAGAACCGCGGGCCCGGCCGCCGACTCAGGTGGCGGCGTCGAATGGGAGCGCGACACGCGGCGTTTCGGAGATGCCGAGGATGAGCTGGCGCCGCGTGGATAAATAGAAAATTAGTGGTATTTTTTGATTTATTTAATTCCCTAAACTTCAAAAATTCATAACTCTATGTAGAAAAATCGAAAAATAAAATAAAAATACCCTCTCGCTCAGCTGAACGCAGGAGAATAATGTGGAAAAGAAATCATTTAATTTCATCAAGTATTTTATTTTTTATAATTTATTTACTCTCTCGCATACTTTTAATTCTCCATGCATGTATACAATTCACCATGGCATGAGACCATGTGGCTTTGAAGCCTCCGAATTCGGGAACATTCCCCGAATTTTCCAAAGTCGTAGGCCATCCCTATAAAAAGTTATTGATTTTTCAAATTCATGTTGCCGTTTTCGAGTATTTTAATTCCAATAAATAGCATGTTGTGAAATAAATTCTAGGAAAATTTGGTGATGTTTCTTATGACCAGAGAACCCTAGGAAAAATAGGTTTTGACTTAGTTCATTTAAAACAACCCTAATCGGCTTAAACACCCAAAATAGGTCTTTAATTAATTAGAGTTAACCATGCATCAAATTGACTTGAAATCAATTCTCCACTGACCTTTAGGATCAGAGGAATCCACCATAAAAGTTTGAGGTCAATTGGACTTGGTTAGCCCCACTAATCGGGTCGATTAAGCCACTTAGCCATTTTAAACTTTAAAAATTCATAACTTTTAAAATACCTTTCAAAAATTCACCAAATTGGTTTTGGAGCCTCTCTGATATCAGGGGAACCTAAGAAAATTAAAATTTCAATTTTCTAAAAAAGTTGATTTTTAATAATATTTTAATATTTTTAATAATTAAAAAATAATAAAAATCACAAAAATAATAAAATTCACCAAAATGTCACATTTTGAATTTTAATCACATAGGAACAAATCCCACATTTTTCTTAGGTCTATTTAGTGAGATATTAAATTTTAAAGCTTTAAGGTAATTTTAAAATTAAAAAATGTATTTTCTAGCATTTTCACTAAAATAATTATAATAAATCATAGAAAAATCAGAAAATTGCAAAATTTGCTTCTCTGATTTCCTTGATATCGAGAGATTTTTGAAAAATATAAAATTCATTTTTCAACATTTATTTTATTTTTAAATTAATTAACACTCCAAAACTTAAAATAATTATAATAAAAATAATATAATTCAAAAAATCACCAAAATTGGTCCAAGTGATCCTCTGGTCATTAGGAATGTCCCCTAATTTTCTTAAGGACAGAAACTTTCCCTTGGTCATGTTATTAAATTTTCCTTGAAAATCTCTATTTTCTACCAAAAATAATTATATAAATAAATTAAATACAAAAAAATCACATTTTCTCCTCTCATGTCTTTATTGACATATGAGTGAAGTTACATAAAAATTTCAAGTTCATTTGAGTTCAATTTAGTGAGTTATGAAATTATTAAGCTTAAAGGGTAAAGTGGTAATTAAATTTTTTTTAACCCTTAATTAAAACTTTAGGTTTAATAAAAAAATTAACAAGTAAAATATTTGATCCTAATCTGATTTGGATGATTGAAATTTAAATGATTAAAGGGTAGAAACCCATTAAGCAATTTTAAAATGATTAAACTTTAATTAAATAATGGATTAAATTTGGAAGAATAATAAAATTGGAATTATTAAAATAGTGGATATTATTAGGAAGAGATTTATTCTTTAATTTAAAAATCCCTAAATTAATTATCTCATTAATATTCAATTCTTAATTAAAATGATAACTCAAATTTAAAATATTAAAAGACTTAATCATTAAATTAAAATTAAATTATTAAACTCTTTTAAAAATTTCAATTAAAATTAAAAATAAAATTAAATTAAAATTAAATTAAATTAAATTAAATTAAATTAAATTAAATTAAATTAAATTAAGATTAAAATAAATTAAATTAAATTAAAGATTAAATTAAATTAAATTAAATCAAATCAAATTAAATTAAATTAAACAAATTAAATTAAATTAAATTAAATTAAATTAAATTAAATTAAATTAAATTAAATTAAATAATTAAATTAAATTAAATTAAATTAAATTAAATCAAATTAAACAATCAAATTAAATTAAATTAAATCAAATTAAATTAAAATTAAATCAAATCAAATTAATTAAACATCAAATCAAATTAAATTGAACTATATTGAATTAAATTAAATTAAAACTCAATTAAATTAAATTAAATTGAATTAAATATAACATCACCTAAAACAGAAAGAAATTAAATATAAAGCAACTCGAACACTATTCCAAATTTAAACCCATTAACTTAAATCAAATCATTTCAATACCAATTTACCCTCGAAAGCTTTGGTTATTATAACTCCTAAACATGTAACATTAAATGAAATGTTACTTCACTTATAGTGATATTCAAATGTCCTAGTTCATCGAGTAAGATAACAACAAAACTCGAATTCTCGGACGATTAATTCATTTATATAATTAAACCCATTCGGACTTAAAACAATCCTAGAAATATCGAAAAGATGTTTAAGATTATTCTTAAGCACTTCCTCAATATGATAGGACATTTATAAGAACAATTGGACTTAATTGTTCTTCGATGAAGAAAATCGTCCTTAAACCAAAACACAAAGAACCTAGACGTCATAGAGATGACTAACATAGGATTGGGAATTTGGTAGTAAAACCATAACCCTTCCCTTAGCCTTTACCTAGGAACTCGCTTAAATATTCTAATTGTGTTTTAAGTGCAGCTTGGGATGACTGGAAGACCCTCCAGTACGCTTTTATTTTATCGCAATTTACTTTTCGCAATTTACATTATCGCAATTTATTTAACCGCATCGCACTTACTTTTCTCGTATGATAAACAACTCGTTGCATGAAAACTCACACCTTTAGGATAGATCCCTAAAACCGAAACCAAAACTAAGTTAAAAGTCATTGCAAGATAAAATTCACCGCCACAACATTTCAAAATATAAAACAACTCAAAATTTAATCACAAACAGTAACACAAAACTACAATTACAACTAAATTAAAACGTCCCGTTGGATGATCGGGAATACCTCGGATGATGTAACCTACGTGTTGCTAACGAGATTTCCCACTGCCTAAATGAAAGTGTGGAACTCATTCGACTGAGTTTAGCAAATTCATCCGGACTAAGTGAATCCGATAAAAATAATGATGCCTAAGGATGGAACCGCGGGATCTTAACCGGTGTCGTTATAATCAACTTTAAGATTTGTTTTAATTAAAACATAAAAAAACACTTGGAAATCAAGATTTTCTCTAAACCAAAACACTTTTCTCATCCCCCGATTTATAATTTCTAAAACTAAACCTCTCGCAACAACAAGGAGCTCGTGAGCATGATGGCAAGCACGACCATCGTCGTCAGCAGAAACTCGAATCTACATCAACAAAACTTTCCTAGAACTAAACAACCAAGCCATAGGACTTCGAGGTAATTTGCCTAAGGCAACATAAATCCTCAACTCTTCGTTAGGCATTTGCATCGCAAATTAAGCCCTAACCGATCTTAGGATTCCGAGGTAGTCGTTCGAGTACGACATAAACCCTCACATCTTCAAGGCTATTTCAGTATGATTCTATCATATAAATATAAGTCCTAATTAATTAAAATTGGCAAAATCAAAACATTTAAATAAATATTAGGACTTTCCTAAATCCAAGCCAAACAATAGGATAGTCGGGAAATTACCGAAGTTCGCTTCGAATCTGTGATTTCTCCTACTTTTCTTCCTTTCGATTCCCAAAACAAAATGTTCCAAATTCGATCCATTCCCTATCGAAATTCCAAAATTCAATCCTCGAAAACCTTAAACTTTGAAATTCTCGAGAGCAGAATTATCGATTATTATCGAGAGTTTTCTTAGGTGATTCCCATCACTTAAGATGTAATTAACTATAGTGGCTCGCTCTTATAGGAATTTTAAAGAACCTGTGTAATATAAACCCCGTTTAATGTTTTCATATTAAGCGTGGGAATTTTGTCGGCTTATAAAATTGGTTCGCAGTACCAAACGGATGTCACAAATCTTCTAGTTTATTTAATCGAGCCCCACCGTCATGCAGTGTGTCTATCCTTAGGGATGGATACACGGCTCATGGTGCGGTGCTCGTTTATATAAACTACTTGGGATGTGAGATCGGTTTAATCTCATATCTTAAAACCTTCAAATTTAAAATTATTTTCAAAATCAAATACTACTTTTCAAATTATTTATTTTAATTAAATTAAAAATTCGCCGACAACTTCTGTTAGGCGACCCCCCTCTTTAAAATAACACACAACCTAAAAATGTTGCCGACGATTTCTGGCGACTCCGCTGGGGAAAATTCCTCTCTCCATTATAATCAGATAATTCTGCTTTCAAAAATCGGTAGTGCATCCATGTCCTTAGTGGATCAAACTACCCTTCTTTCCGTCGGAATACTATGTTCATTTCTATCTCGAATGAGTATACCAACATTCTCTCGGATTTAGGAGCCACTCGTTTAGACACCCCTAAACGAGAGGTTCCGAGATCCTTTTACCTCATTTTCGAGGTGGGGTGGACCTCGATCAGTGTTAGTTTAGGAATGATCCTTCGAGTCGAGAAGTCTTCGCTTAAGACTTTCTTTTCCTTTCCAACTCGAATCGGATTCCTTACCTTCTCTACACCTTCGAACATTCCGTTCTAAATAAACAAACCCTCTAATAAGTGATTCTTTTAACAAATGATTCCTTCTTATAAATACATGAACAAGAATGAGTTCGAACTCTTTTCAATTCCTTTCTTTTCGTCCTAAAGAAAAGAAGCATAACTCGGGACCGACAACCGAATCTACCCCGCGAAATGGAAGCCCCGAAACCGATTTTCTCCTTCACCAACGGATCGGACTTCGCCGTCTATAAGGATGAGCCGCCCGACAATGGGATCATCCGATTCGGACAGGGATTCGAAAACACGAACGTCAAGGTCACCGACGTCTCCCTCTTCGTACCGACGAACAAGGTATCCGAAGCCGAGGAGCCACCGCTCGAGTTCAACCTCAGGTCGACCCAAGAGTTTCCTCCTCGCAAAGGATCCCGACTGAGGAGGAGTACCGCCGTCCGCAGAGGACCGTTCTTACTACCCCCACCGGTCTAGTTGTTTCGCACCTACCCCGACTTCTCGCCAAATCAAAGGGGAAAGAAATCCAGTAACTATGGTAAACCCGTTACCGTGGAGGGTACGGATCTTCCCGTAAGACCTTCGTTTTCGAAATCGGGTCCAGGCTCAAAGATTCCATCACCGACAAGGACCCAAAGAAGAAACATAAGTAGAAGGATCGCCAGAGAAGCCGTAGCCGCCGAGATCGCTTTCCCGGAGGAAATCTCCGTAACCGCTCGAATATACACCGCTACCGCGAATATACACCGCCGCCCGACTACATACCACTTTTGGGAGGAAGCGAGTTCCATCCCCTCTCCGCCGCAGAGGATGAGGAGAATGTTCGCAAGATTGTCGCCACACTTGCCTCGCCCCGCATACTACAACGATAGCTCGCAAGAAAAGAACTAGAACTACGCCGTTTGCTCGACCGCAAACTTTGGTAGCAAAGTTAGCAAAGAAGGAAAACCGCCCCAGTATCGGAGATTCTACGAA
Source organism: Papilionanthe hookeriana x Papilionanthe teres (assembly GCA_022702705.1). NCBI lineage: Eukaryota > Viridiplantae > Streptophyta > Magnoliopsida > Asparagales > Orchidaceae > Papilionanthe > Papilionanthe hookeriana x Papilionanthe teres. Next base: position 136,656,804 of record CM040428.1, read on the forward strand.
GGATAGTGGCGGGTGCCGGCCAAATCCCGTCTTGGACCCCGAGTAGAACCCGCCATCATGACGTAAAAGCCAAGCAAAAGAATGAAGGCTAGTCCGCCCGTCGTTGTCTCGTGATTACAGACTAGGAGGATACCACCTTCCAAGCATTTGGCCGACGTACCATCCGGTCCTAGACCTTCCGTCGCTAGAAGGATGGTATGGCGTCCCACTACTCGGGCAGCTGAGATCGAAACAAGCAACTCGAGAAAGAAAGTCTCGCCAGAGGCCGGAATCCGAAGAAAGTGCTATCGCGATAAAGGGGACTCGTGAAAAGGGACCCGGCAGCCTATCGCATGACAACCGCAAAGACACACGTAAAGCTCCGCTAGAAGATGCCATGGAAAAGTCGAGAACCGATATCCGACGATCGGCAAAAGAAAGAGAAGAAAAGTTCGAGATGAGATCGATTCATCTGAGTTCATGGACGACGAATATGCGAAATCAATATGGTCGAGACACGAGCTTCATCGCCTTCGCAAGGTGCTCTCGCAACCGCAGAAGAGAGGAGCCGGAACCGATGAGAAGACAGCCTTCGGAAAAGGACGACACGATCGCTCAAATGGCGAAAAGGATGGAAGAGATGGCCGTAGCTCCGGCCACTCTCCGCAGTCAAGTACAACCACATGTAGAGACACCCCTGAGGTCATTCACATTGTAGACGGAGGAAAGGAGATTACATCCGTCAATGGGGATGACCAAATCGAAAAGGATACAACACAAAGTATGATCCCCGAAAAGGATATCAAGAACTTCGTAGAACAACGAAAGTGCGAGAAGCCTTAGCACAATCGAAGAACTGGACATCCATTCGGACGGGTAGACCTTACCCGTAAGAATTCGACGCCGTCCAATACCCGAAAGGCTTCGTACCACCTCTCGTTCAAGACCTTCGACGGAACCGGGAACCCCCGACAAAGCATGTCGCACACTTTCGTGCCGCTTGTTGCAATGCCGGCGGGAGCGATGCGTTACTCTTCCGACAGCTTCGTCGCCAGTCCGTCAGAATCGCCTTCGACCGGTATGCGAGACTACCCAATGGCTCGGTGAAGACATTCTCGCAGCTAGAGAGCCTCTTCATCAAGCGATTTGTCGGAGCTCAAGCACCACATCACTATAGGTGATTTAGTGGTAGAGAAACAAAGGCCGAATGAAACTTTGGTGGATTACATACTTCGATGGAGAAACTTGAGCATGAAGTGTGAACCACAACCGCAAGAACAACATGCGATCAGCATCTCGCTTAAAAGCATTCACGGCCCGATAAGCACTTCTCCTCAAAGGATTCACTATTAAGACTTTCGAGAAGTTGTTAAGCAAGGCCGGAAGCTTGCAAGAAGAGGCGAAGCAATTAAGTTTCGCCGACAAGACGGACAAGCGTAAGCCGTGAAGACCTTCGAAAAGAAATCCGGATCATTGCAGCAGCTTGATAAAGGCAAGCAACCGATGCAAATACCACCGGAACGGCCGCAAAGAACCACAACAGCACTACCAAGAACCCCGGTCCAACTATCAGTCGTCTCCGCAAGTATGAACAACCGCCTCGTCCGCAACGTACATTAAGGGAGCTTCGAGCAGCAGAATATCCGTTCAAAAATGAAGCAAGACTCGAAAATGTTCCGTAGCCTAATGAAGACTCCGCATTTCCAAATGCCGTAACCTAAAAGACCAGAGGAAGTCAACAAGAACGGTGATCCCAACTTTCGCCCCTACCATCGGATGCTCGGGCACAAGATAGAAGATTGCATTACCTTTAAAAGTTGGCTCAACGACAACCTTCGAAAGGAAATATAACAATCCCGAAGGAGTACATGAAGGAACCCCGTAAAGGAGGTTCCGTCAATGTTATCTCAACCGATCCCGTCATTCCGATAGATCCCTATGCAACCGACGATGGATGGACTACCGCCTCGGACGAGGTCTTCGAAGAAGATTTTAGACAAGCATCCGAACCGCTTCTGCGAGCTTCAATTCGCAGTTCGAGACTCGTTAAACCGTACTATCACTTGCGATAGAAGAACCACCTCGACAGAGACGATCGAAGAAAAGAAGAAAATCGACGAAGAAGAGGGACCGAGACTCCTAAGGCTAGACTAGGGGCCGCTTATCCTACGATAGTTGTTTCCGATTCGGGGAGAAATCCCTCGAACCTCCGATTTTGTATGATTATCCGCTCACTTCGGTGGGATCATATAATGATAAGGGTGATGGCGTTGGCTACGTTTTAACTGTTTCTAACGATTACGTAACTAGCGACAATCCGGACATCGACTTCGATACCAACAACAATTCTCAAATCATACACGATCTCGACGAGCAAAATAACGAAGAAGACATCCATCAAGGAGGCTACGAGAGTTCAACAAGCAAACGGATCTATCTCGCGAGTTTCGAGGAGCTCCAGCTACGATAGAGTTAGAGCCTTCGCATTTTGAAGATAATCCGGAAGAGCTCGTCATTCCGATTCGAGAGGAGACACCGACAAGTTCAACACTAGATTCGAAGAAATTACGAAGTCAACTCGAGAAGTGGAAAAGTTCTACCTCCAAGAATGGGTCCAAAAGACAAAGGAAAGCAGTGGTTGTTCAAGAAGAACCAACCCCAGCAGAAGAAATACCCATTCGAGAAGAAGCCGAGACGCATGAGAACAAAGTGGACTACAACGTGCTAGCCCATCTTAGGAAACTACCGGCCAACCGAGCATTTACGATGCTCTCATCTTATCAAAGGAGATGAGAGAAGCTCCGATCAAGGCCTTACTTGATCCGGAAATTCGCTTAACTCAAATGGCCGGAGATTCCTTAGATGAGGTTCGCTCGTTAAAGGAACAACGAGGCGTTACCTTCACTGGACAATGACCTACTACTTGGGATGCAGATCACAACCGACCGTTGTACATTTCAGCTTACAATCGGGAAGTTTACGCTCTCCGCAGTATTGGTGGATCCAGGAGCATCAATCAATATAATGAGTCTTCGAACACTAAAGCATACTTGGAAATCGATGCTCGCGAGCTCGAAGCAGACAAAATGTTATTAAGAGGATTCAACCGTAAAGGAGAAAGAGCCCTCGGGTCAATAACGCTATCGATGAAGACCGGTGACTTAGCAAAGACAACCGCAAAATTTCACATAATCGATTCGAAACGTCGTTCAACGCTCTATCGGGCCGACCATGGATACATGAAAACAGGATGGTACCATCATCTCCGCATCGATTGCATCAAATACTACGATGGAGGGGAACAATGGCATCAAAGGTGACTTGCAACCATTCTCCGTACATGAGATTGGAATCCATGAAGATGCAACTTATTATGCACCGCCAAAGAAAACGATCTTCTCCAGAGATACCGTAACAAATGAAGCAAAGAAAGTTCAGGACAACGAAGAACTTGAAGTTCTAGTCCAACACCACTCACCACTCCCTTCCGGCGAGATGGTGAAGGTTTCTCCACAACTCGCATCCGAGGTCGAGGCCGGGACGAGGCCGTGGTAGAGACGTTAGGACAGTTGGACAGAGGAAACCAGCCATCAATGTTGATCGGGAAGATAGTTCGAAGAAGAAAAAGAAATCAAACAAGAAGCAACGGCAATAAGCTCGAAGAAGCCGCAATTCAAGATCTCCCTCGAAGATGAAAAGAATGAAGAATATAAATCAATGTACGAGAAGATTAACCACTACGTACATACTATGACCCTAACCCCGATCCATTCTAACAAGATCGAGGGTATGGTGGTCAAAGAGGTACGTAACGATGGTGCAAGGCCAATCAAATTCTACCGTGGTGCTTCTTCCTCCAAAACTGAAAATAATGTACAATTCGAAGATGTCACTTCATCGAATTAATGGAATTACCTTTTGAGTGGTACTCTCCCCGTGTTCAAAATTTAATTCAACGTGGTTTCTTACCTCGACAATGGACAAAAGGCCAATCACAACATTTTGAAAAATTATGGAATAACTCCGGTCGTCCACCCAATTCAAAGTATGGACTCTGGATTCGGCACAGTAGGGTCGGCCGACGATACCGGATTTTGCTTGGTTGTCACTTGCGAGTCCAATGAAAACCGCATGGAAACTACGTACGAACTCGAAGATTTACAAATTGGAGACGCTCCACCAGAATTCGAAGAAGAAATTAAATCCACAATAGATGAGTTAACCGAAGTTAACTTAGGTACTAGCGAAGAGCCTAGACCTACCTTTGTTAGCTCCTTACTCAACAAAGAAGACTCCGAAGAAATAATCAAATTATTAATGGAATTTAAGGACCGTTTTGCTTGGAACTACGATGAAATGCCGTGATCGGCTCCGCAGGTTGCAGCTCATAAGCTAGGAGTGGATCCTACTTCGTTCCAGTCGACAAGGTCCCGTAAGAATGCGTCTAGAAATCGAACAACAAGTCATACCGAAGTTAAAAAGCTAATAGACGCTAAATTTGTCCGCGAAGAACAATACCCGACTTGGTTAGCCAATGTGGTGCCACGTAAAGAAGAATGGTCGAATCGAATTTGTGTAGACTTCGCAGATTTAAACAAGACATGTCCAAAGGATGAATTCCCTCTACCGATCCTGCAATTAATGATCGACATTGCTTCAACACATGAAATATTCTCGTTCATGGATGGATCTTCAGGATACAACCAGTATAAAAATGGCTCCGTAAGATGAAAAGCTTACAGCATTCAAAACGCCGATCGGAGTATTTTGCTACACAAGAATGCCATTCGGACTAAAAACGTAGGAGCAACCTACCGTAGAGCAATGACAAGAATTTTTGATGATCTCATCCACAATCAAGTCGAATGCTACGTGGACGATGTGGTCATCAAAAGCAAAGTAAAGGAAAACCACCGTATGATTCGAGAATTGTTTTCGAACGATTAAGACAATTTAACCTTAAGATGAATCCCTTAAAATGCGCCTTCGCGTCACCTCCGGAAATTCTTAGGGTTCGTTGTCCGAGATCGTGGAATTGAAATCGACCCGAAAAGATTAAAGCTATCTTAGAAATGCCGCCTCCCAAAACCTTAAAACAACTACGATCTTTTCAAGGGAAGCCGGCATATCATCGACGCTTTATCTCAAACCCGTCGTGTAGGTGTCACCTTTCTCGGCACTAGTTAAAAAGGACGCCAAATTTATTCGGGAAGGGAAATGCCGTAAGGCCTTCGAGGACATTAAACAATATTTAATGACACCTCCCGTCTTAGCAGCCCTGGCCTCGTGTAGACCGCCGATACTTTACACCGCGGCTCTAGACGACTCTCTCGGAGCCTCGTTAGCCTGTGTCAATGATGAGGGTAAAGAAAATGCTCTTTACTACTTAAGCCGTCGTTTACTTCCGACGAAGTAAGGTATCCCGCAATTTAAAAGCATTGTTCGGCCCCGATCTTCGCCGCTCAAAAGCTCGTGCACTACATGCTTTCTCATAAGGTCAACTCCGATCTCGAAGTTTAATCCATTGCAATACTCGATGACTCGTCCAACACTTTCCTAGCAGACTTGCCGGATGGTCAATGATATTATCGCAATTCGATATAACTTTCGTGCCTCCGCGTGCCGTGAAGGGACAAGTCTTAGCGGACTTTCTCGCAACGACACCCTTTGCGGCAGAATCTCCTCTCAATGACGATTTGCCGATGAACAAATAATGAACCTAAAAGACCTCGATGATCGACGTTGGGAATTGTATTTCGACGGAGCATCTTCAAGCACACAAAGACGAAGAATCGCAAGTGATAGTGCCGTGCAAGGCAGGAATCGGCTAATCTTTATAACACCGGAGCGAGGGATGTTAAGATACTCCTACCACTTGACGTAACCGTGTACAAACAATGAAGCGTGAATACGAAGCCCTCATAACAGGATCGGAATTAGCTATTCAAATGGGGATAACAGTACATCAACATCTACGGGGATTCGCAGTTAATCATTCAACAGATCGCCGGACGATACGTAATTTTAAAGCCAAGACTCGAACAATACTTCCAAGATGCCATACACATTGTTGAACAGATTCCAAATGTGACAATCTACAAAATTCCTGAAAAGAAAATGCTTTAGCAGATGCTTTAGCCCGTCTCGCAAAAGAATTTGCTCGTTTGCAAGATGAATCGATGGAAGTGTCGAGCTCACGGACGTCGGTCCTATCACAAGCTCGACATAGACACAATACACAAATCGAAAAAGAAAAAGAATCAACATGCAGCAAGTGACGTAAAACACGTAAGATCGGCGACAGCCATTGATGGACTACCCGCAAACGAGAAAGCTACCGGACGATAGGTCGCTAGCCCATCGCATCAAGAAAAGAACTCTGTCTTACGCATTAATAAACAACACATTGTACGAAGGTCTTTTGATCAAATGTGGCTAAGGTGCTTAAGCGGGTCCGAGGCCCGTGAAATCGTTAAAGAGGTGCATTCGAGACTCGTGGCGCTCACCGACGGGTCCAAAGATGAAAATGAAAATTAAAAGACTAGGGTACCATCGGCCCTCGATGATGACCGACCGCATGAAAATCGCCAAGAGCCGTCATCAATGCCAAGTGCACGGAGTGGTTCTACACCAACCTCCAAATGTGCCGCACCCGACAATCGCGTCGTGGCCATTCGAATGTCGGGGCACGTATATAGTGGGTCCAATAGAACCACCATCTTCAAAAGGACATCGTTTCATTCTTGCGGCTACAGATTACTTTTCCAAGTGGGCAGAGGCGGCTCCACTTTAGAGAAGTGAAAGCACACCACGTGCTACGCTTTTCAAGAACCAAGTTGTCTACCGTTTCGGAGTGCCGCGCAAGATCATCTCGTATAATGGGTCGCATTCGAAGCACACAAATCAACAATTTTGTCGTGAGACACGGAATCGACCAGCGATACTCAACAATTTACTACCCAAGAGCAAACGGTCTCGCCGAGGCTTTTAATAAAACTCTCGTTCAAATCTTAAAGAAAACCTTGGACGATAATAAGAGAAATTGGCACGAGAAATTGTTAGAAGCCTTATGGGCCTACCGGACAACCTTCGTAACTCCTACTCAAGCTACACCTTACGCTCCGGTGTATGGGTCCGAGGCAAGTGTTACCTTTAGAGGTTCAGCTTCCTTCACTCGAATTGCAAGCTGCAAACAAGATCACGACAGAAGAGAACGCCAAATTACGACTCGAAGAATTAGAAGGCTTGGAAGGGAAAAGACTTGCAGGCGCAACGTAATTTAGAACTATACCAAGCTAAGATGGTTCAAGCCCATGACAAACCGGGTCCGCCCAAGAACCTTCAAAGTTGGTGACTTAGTTCTCGTTCTCAAGAGACCTATTCTCGCACACCGCAAGATAGGAGGAAAATTTGAACCCACTTGGGAAGGACCGTTTCGTGGTCGAAACAAGTATACTCGGGAGGTTCCTACCGACTAGTGAATTGCCGGGAGAACGACATATGCTTCCGATCAACGGACGATACTTGAAAAAGTATTACGCTACCCGATGTTTCGAAGGAATGAATTCTTCATCCCTAAGAAACACGGCGAAGTAATTACTTATGATCGGGTCCGAACCCAAAAATAATAAAATGTGCTAAAATAAATAAAGTCATGATAATATGTTTTCCTTGTTTTCTTTTCCAAATCAAAATCTCTTCCCCGATCTTATCCTACTTCATTCCCGTTAAATTTGAAAATAAAAAATATATATAAAAATGTATCTTTAATAAACATTTTCTTAATGTTCTTGTTCTTAGTACAGCCCTCGATCCTTTTCCTTGTCTTTTCGCAGGAAATGTCGAACGGCGGTTGGTCCCGAACTTTAAGAATGGCGTAAGCCTCGCACTCGATGAAAAGAGGGTGAAAGATGGAGCGATAATCGAGATCGACTCGGATTTCGCACCAGCGAGGCCTACAGTACGAGGAAAGTGACCGGGTCCCAGTTAACCGAGAAGAACTACCCGAGCAGACAGTGATGAAAGTGGGTGGCCCAAGCCACCAATCCAACAACAAGAAAAGAAAAGCAAACACCGAAGAAGATAAGAAAATGAAGTCCGTAGTCGCTATAGCGGAGGGCAGGCTTGTCAGCGCCGCGCCCACAGAGATTCATGAAGTTCGAAGGGCTACTCTCACAGCCACGCAACGAAGAAATAAGAATCGCCGTATCCGTAAGATGTTAACAAAACTAGCTGCGGACCAGCGCGACGAGACAGCTTGCTAATGCCAGTACATACACTTCGAGGACACCGGTTCACCAGAACCCGAAGAAAGGAGGCCAGCTCCTAGGATAACAAAAGAATCGTGGAAATCTCCGTAAGATCGAAGAAAGAAGGCTACCACGCCACCGGATAAACCACCAATAATGCATGACCTTGCTGCGAGCAACCCCGGGGATGTCCCGACGTGCATCATCCCCGAGGAGCCGAGGTATGCAGGAGAACGCGAAGGGATCGAACCATATATCCCACAATATGTCACAAGGCCTCGCCATCCGCAGATCATTCCGAATACGAGCTGGAGAGAATGCAAAATGTTGAAAAGAAAACCTTCGAATACTTCGAGAGAATTAAAGGAAGAAGAATCAACATACTAGAGGGCCTCGAGCTACATACCGACGTATTCTCGGAATATGAACAACAAAGAATCGTGGATTGTATCCGGATTTGAAAAGAATGGGCCGAGCAGAGCCGCCTAAGGGAGAATACCTACTCGAACCCCGGAGATGGATGCCGTGGAAGGGAAGAATCACAATACAATGCGGATGCTGCTACAACTTTGCTGAAGACATGAAGGGAAACCCACCGGGAATACTCCGTCATGGGCAAGTAGATCCGATGCCATTAGTCATCAAGAGAATGGTAAAAAGATTGATAACATGGAGGGTACTGCCAGCAGATTGCATACCCAATAGCTGCATTATCAACATCTACAAACAAGGTGATCGCATACGCCCACATATAGATCACCACGACTTCGTCGACCTTCTCGCACGCCTCTTTCCCGAACGAGTGTAACATCATGTTCGGATCCGACCTCCGGATAACGAGCCCGGGTGAGTTCCGAGGGCCGCAGAAAGATACCTTCACCGGTAGGTTCCGTCATGATACCGAAGGGCAACGGAGCAAGATATCGCTAAGCATTGCATACCAGGAGTGCCAGTGAAGCGAATCTCGCTACTTTCGGAGAATGGACGACGAAGAAGACACCTTACCATTTCCAACCGTACCCGCAGCTGAGAACCTCCGACCTTACGAGCCGTGAGTTACATGAGATATCACACCTCCAACGTACATCCATACGGCATCCTTGCCAAGGATGGCTTGGAAGGTGATGTTATTAACCATGTACCCCACTATTCGTACATGGATTTTTTGACGGATGCTTCTCTTGATGGATCGCCAAAGATCATACATATCCGTTTCGAGTATACATGGATTGTATGAAATGTATTCCGGATCGAGTTGTATGATGTATCTTCAACATGATTGGAATGAAAGTGACCATGTCACATTTTTCGCCTTCACCTCTTTTGTGCAAATTGATTGGGAAACGCCATTAAAGTTAAATGAACTTCGAACAAAGAACAGAAAAGAAAAAAAATATAAAAGAAAACTTTCCTTAAAAATCTTAAAAAATGACGAACACCAAATTCACATGAACATTAAATAAGCGATAAAATAAAATCTGAACCATTAAAAGATAAACGAAATCAACATGAATGTTAAATCAAATTCTCGATCAAATTTCAAATTCAATCCTTCCAAATTTCAAATTCAATCTTTCCAAATTCCAAATCAAATTTCAGTCTTTTCAAATCACAAACCAAATTCTCAATCAAATTCCAAATCCACTCCCGATCAAATTTCAAATTTGATCTTCCAAATTTCAAATCAAATCTTAAATCAAATTTCAATCGAGTTCAAACTCATCCTTCCAAATTTCAAATTCAATCTTTCCAGATTTCAAGTCTCAATCAAATTTCAAATTCAATTTCTTCGAGATCTCAAATAAAATATCAATCAAATCAAATTCAAACTTTTGGGTCGAGGATTTTATATCCAAGACTGCACTGCTTTAGGATTCTTTCCTATTGCACTGAAGTACATCAAATTCAAACTTTTGGGTCGAGGATTTTACATCCAAGATCGCACTGCTTTAGGATTCTTTCCTATCGCACCGAAGTACATCAAATTCAACCTTTTGGGTCGAGGATTTTACATCCAAGATCGCACTCGCTTTAGGATTCTTTCCTATTGCATCGAAGTACATCAAATTCAACCTTTTGGGTCGAGGATTTTATATCCAAGACCGCACCGCTTTAGGATTCTTTTCCTATTGCACCGAAATACATCAAATTCAAACTTTTGGGTCGAGGATTTTATATCCAAGACCGCACTCGCTTTAGGATTCTTTCCTATTGCACCGAAGTACATCAAATTCAACCTTTCGGGTCGAGGATTTTATATCCAAGACCGCACTGCTTAGATTCTTTCCTATCGCACCGAAGTACATCAAATTCAACCTTTGGGTCGAGGATTTTATATCCAAGACCGCACCGTTAGGATTCTTTTCCTATTGAATCGAAATACATCAAATTCAACCTTTTGGGTCGAGGATTTTATATCCAAGATCGCATCGCTTTAGGATTCTTTCCTATCGCACCGAAGTACATCAAATTCAACCTTTCGGGGTCGAGGATTTTATATCCAAGACCGCATCGCTTTAGGATTCTTTCCTATCGCACCGAAATACATCAAATTCAAACTTTTGGGTCGAGGATTTTACATCCAAGATCGCACTCGCTTTAGGATTCTTTCCTATTGCACCGAAATACATCAAATTCAAACTTTTGGGTCGAGGATTTTATATCCAAGATCGCATCGCTTTAGGATTCTATCCTATCGCACCGAAGTACATCAAATTCAACCTTTTGGGTCGAGGATTTTATATCCAAGACCGCACTCGCTTTAGGATTCTTTTCCTATTGCACCTGAAATACATCAAATTCAAACTTTTGGGTCGAGGATTTTACATCCAAGACTACATCGCTTTAAGATTCTTTTCCTATCGCACCGAAATACATCAAAATCAAACTCTTGAGGTTAAGGATTTTACATCCAATATCGCATTGCTCCGAGATTTCTCCTCATTGCAGATGATTTAATCCGATCAATTCAATTTTCTTTCGAGGTTGAAGATGTTACATCTACAACCTCGGAATTTCAATTTTCATTTCAAATCAAATCCTTCAAATTAATCTTCGACAAACTTCAATCTAAATCGAAACTCCAAACTAAAATCTAAACTCACACATCAAAACTTAAATTGAAACAAAATAAAATCTAAATCGAAATTCCCCGTGACCATGTGATTTGGGATTCACCTCCTTTTCCTTTCCCCGCCGAGAGTTTAGGAATCTCCGGTTTCGTAGATATACTTGCTACTCCCCGACGAAAACTCCTCTATTTCATCCTAAGTTTGTCACTTGGATGTTTGTGTTGGTTTTGTTGATCGCTTCGGTCAACACCAATACGCGCGGTGTGCTCCGTCGACTCACCACACCTATCGGGGGTCCATTTGTTGACCTCATTTTCGATGAGGTATTCTCTTCTTCTCTTTAGTACTTAGGATCTAGCCTTAGGCTTTTCCTTCGACTATCTTAGAGGACTAGAATCGGGACCCACCTTTTAGAAATTCAAACCACTTCTTAACTCCCCGCAAACTCCACAAAGGCTTTCCTTTCGACTATCTTAGAGGACTAGAATCGGGACCCACCTTTTAGAAATTCAAACCACTTCTCTAACTCCCTGCAAACTCCACAAACTCGACCGTAGACCCCGAATCACCTGCAGGGCCGAAATCGACGCGGAAGCCAGTGACGAGTTCACAGACTCGCCCAGTGACGCCCTGTGCGGCCTGGTCTCGGTGAAGGGGCTGACTTACACACACACTACACCTATACACTACACCTATACACTACACTTTCACACACCCATACTTAACTCGACCTCCGGACTCAGGTGATTCACATATCGTCCTAACCCCTGCCCTCACAATATGCCAGAACAACATAAATAATGCCTCAAATGGGTCCCTTCATGGCTCATATGGGCTTGATACGGCTTCATGGCTCAACCAAAATGACTTTTTTCCACTTACATCCACCCAATCTTCAGTTTTCCAAATTTTCAATTTTGACCCCTAGACCCTACACCCGCTAGCCTACCCAAAAACCCCCGAAATTACCCAAATTTCTCAAAATTTTCCAAATTATCCAAAATTCTCCAAAATCATTCCCAAACATTTCCACATCACTTAAATTGATCATCCATACCCAAAAATACCAAAAATTCCAAGAAAACCTCCCAATACCTCCAAATACCCAAAATACCCTCTCTCGACCTAAAAATCCAAAAAAAAAAATTCAGAAAATTCCCAGAAAATTCCAGAAAATCCCAAATATTCCCAATTTCATTTTGTCCAACTACACCATGGGCCAATTTTGTCCATTTACCCTACTTTTGTCAAAACCTAATTCGACCCATTTTAACCCTAAGTGAACCCAATGTCAAACCAAACCTACCCAATTGACCCCAATTCAGTTCTAAACTTCAATTCAACATTCCCAACACCAATCTAAACCAAATTCAAGTCCAATTTGATTGATATTTGGATCCAATTTCACTTTTCGTCTTAAAGCCCAATTTGCACCCATGACCCAAACCTAACCCAAACTCACCCAATTCATTTCCAATTAACCCCAAATCTTTTTTCTAAATCTTCCTTAACATTCCCACAAACAAAACACTAACATGATTTTCCCAAAATTTAGACCCAAACCCCACTCAAACTCAACCCAAAGCTAAAAGGCCTATTTTCGACCTAAACCCAAACCTAACCCAAATGAGCCCAAACCCCAAAATCAAAGCCCAACCAAAGTCAAAACCTCTTCGAAACACTCATAAACATTTCTCAACATTGATTTTACATCAATTTCAACCCTAGCCCAACATTAGCCCAACTTGGCCCACTTGGACCTACATAAAGCCCACTTACCAAATAAATCCAAATTCAATCCAATTCAACTCCAAATCACACCAAATTGATTCCAAGCCCTTCATAGAACATCCCTAAACCAATTATGACATTTATTTGACAAATTTCTTCAAAAATCTTTACCCAAATGCCCATCCTAAAATCAAAAAGCCTCCATTCCCCCCCCCCCCCCCCTTAAACTTTCCTAAAAGCCCACTTCACCACATTCAAAAGCCCAAATCCATCCAAAGCCCACATGGCATTTCCCCTCATCATCCATTTAATCAAAATCATCCCTAAGTTTCAAAATCATCAATTAAACCATTCCAAATCAAGCTTCATGCAAATTTTCACCAAACTATCCAAAATTCTTAAAACCCACTTCCATGAAATCGACTCAACTTTCCCCAAGCCAAAGACAAGCCATGCAAGCCATGGACAAGCCACATGAAGCCATGGGAAGGCTGGCTGCGACCATGCCATTAATGGTAAAAAGGAGGGGCCCTTTCCTAATCTTTCATACATTTTTTACCTTAAGCATGTCACACACTAAACCATGTTTAGCCACCTCATCATGGATGTAGACCACACCATTCTCTGGCCGACCCAACTGATCCTCTCGACCAAAATCAGTTTACGGGAGGTGCACCTAACCCAAACCAAATTGCCGACTCAAACAAGGCCAAAATGACCCCTCCCTCTATTCCATTTTAATTCAAAGCCTTTACAATACGGCAATTGCCAATCGATCGCACAAACCTCCACCCCCGACCCACCCTCGGACCCGAGGCGACCCATGCCCGCCGCCGCCCGCCCGGATCGTCGGGAAACACCATGGCCGAGACTGTGAGGAGCCAAAGTTCGGGAATTCCCACTCGCTCGAGCCGCCCCATGCCAGCCTGGGTCACTACGGCCGTTCTTCCCCCCCCCCCCCCCCCCCGATCCCATGCCTCAACCCCCCGGAAGGCTCTCCACCTCTCCTATTTAAAAACCCTCACCCTCACGGCCATGGAAGAGAGTTACAAAAACCTTGCCGAAACTCGCCAAAATTGTTCCAAACCCCTCTCCACCCCTGGGAGCGCTGGAGCCCCGTTGTCAATTCCGCCTCAACTCGACCGATAAAATCCAATCTCCCCAACCGAAATTCCACCCAAAACCAGACACTTCTCCACAAGGAGACAATCCCCAAATTGATTGGTTCTACACCTTCACTGCACTGCGGAAGGTGTCCACCATCAAAAGCCCCATCTCCAAAGCACTACTGTTCACCTCTCCAAGCTTTCAGGATCTGACTTGGCCGAAATCACACTCGTACAATTCACTGTATTCGGTGAGACTTCATCTCGAGTCATTGATCTAATCGAGCAGTAAATAACAACTTTCTCGCATACACTTCTCCGAGCAAAGGTATGAGCTACACTTTTCATCCCGAGCTTCTAGAGATTCTCCATTTCGAATGCTTTAATTTCAATGCATGATACTCGTATGCATGTGTTCGTCTCTTCAAGACGAATCCATGCAGCATAAGAACATGAAAGTCCATCGAGTATCGAGTGAGATCTTGTGTGATTTACTACGTGACTCGCTCTAAAGGACACTGGGGACGATGAACTGGATGCCGGGCCCATTCAATACACGCGCTACGCACGCGCTCGACGCGCTCTGGACCAGAGACGGTGACGAACCGCGGCCCGGCCGCCGACTCCTGTGGCGGCGCTCGAATGGGAGCGCGACACGCCGCGTTTCGAGATGCCGAGGACGAGTCGGCGCCCGGCGCGGATAAATAGAAAAAATTGTGGTTTTTTTATTTATTTAATTCCCCTAAACTTCAAAATTCATAACTCGTGTAGAAAAATCGAAAAATAAAATAAAAATACTCTCTCGTCGCTGAAACGTATGAGAATAATGTGGAAAAGAAATCATTTAATTTCATCAAGTATTTTATTTTTTATAATTTATTTACTCTCTCGTATACTTTTAATTCTCCATGCATGTATACAATTCACCATGGCATGAGACCATGTGTTTCAAGCCTCCCGAATTCGGGAACATTCCCTAAATTTTCCAAAGTCGTAGGTGCCATCCCTATAAAAAGTTATCGATTTTTCAAATTCATGTCGCTGTTTCGAGTATTTTAATTCCAATAACAAGATGTTGTGAAATAAATTCTAGGAAAATTCGTGATGTTTCTTATGACTCGTAGAACCCTAGGAAAAATAAAGCTGAATTTTTAGTTCATTTAAAACAACCCTAATCGGCTTAAACACCCAAAACAGTCTTCTAATTAATTGTTAACCATGCATCAAATTGACTCAAATTAATTCTCCCCCGAATCTTTGTGGATCGAGAATCCACCATAAAAGCTCGAGGTCAATCGACTTGGTTAGCCCCACTAATCTCCGTTCGATTAAGCCACTTAGTCATTTTAAACTTTAAAATTCATAACTTTTAAAATACCTTTCAAAAATTCACCAAATTTGCCGTGAGCCTCCTCTCGATATCAAGTGAACCTAAGAAAATTAAAATTTCAATTTTCTAAAAAAGTTGATTTTTAATAATATTTTAATATTTTTAATAATTAAAAAATAATAAAAATCACAAAATAATAAAATTCACCAAAATGTACACATTTTCAATTCTAATCACTTCAGAACAAATCCCACATTTTTCATTTCTATTTAGCCGAGATATTAAATTTTAAAGCTTTAAGATAATTTTAAAATTAAAAAAATGTATTTTCTAGCATTTTCACTAAAATAATTATAATAAATCATAGAAAAATCGTAAAATCGTAAAATTTGCTTCTCTGATTTCCTTGATATCAGAGAGATTTCAAAAATATAAAATTCATTTTTCAACATTTATTTTATTTTTAAATTAATTAACACTCCAAAATTTAAAATAATTATAATAAAAATAATATAATTCAAAAAATCACCAAAATCGTCCAAGTGATCCACCTGGCCATTATAATGTCCCCTAATTTTCTAAGCATTTAAACTTTCCTCATTACGTTATTATTAAATTTCAAAATCTCTATTTTCTACCAAAAATAATTATATAAATAAATTAAATACAGAAAAATCACATTTTCTCCTCTCATGTCTTTATCGGCTATACGAGTGAAGTTACATAAAAATTTTAAGCTCATTTCAGCTTCAATTTAAATAGCTTACGAAATTATTAAGTTCTTTAAAGGTGGTAAAATTTAATTAAAATTTTTTAACCCTAATTAAAACTTTAGGTTTAATAAAAATTAACAAGTAAAATATTTGATCCTAATCTGATTTGGATGATCGAAATTTAAATAATTAAAGGGTAGAAACCCATTAAGCAATTTTAAAATGATTAAAACTTAATTAAATAACGGATTAAATTCGAAGAATAATAAAATTGAATTATTAAAATAGGGATATTATTAGGAAGATTTATTTCTAATTTAAAAACTCAAATTAATTATCTCATTAATATTCAATTCTTAATTACCAAAATGATAACTCAAATTTAAAAATATTAAAAGATCTAATCATTAAACTAAAATTAAATTATTAAACTCTTTTAAAAATTTCAATTAAAATTAAAAAATTAAATTAAATTAAATTAAACAAATTAAATTAAATTAAATTAAATTAAATTAAATTAAATAAATTAAATTAAATTAAAGATTAAATTAAATTAAATTAAATAAATTAAATTAAATTAAATTAAATTAAAGTTTAAATTAAAATTAAATTAAATCAAATTAAATTAAATTAAATTAATTAAATTAAATTAAATTAAATTAAATCAAATTAAATCAAATAAAATTAAATTAAATTAAATTAAAAATTAAATCAAATCAAATTAATTAATGTAACATCAAATCAAACTAAATCAATTAATTTAAATTAAATTAAAATTAAAACTCAATTAAATTAAATTAAATTAAATATAACATCACCTAAAACAGAAAGAAATTAAATATAAAGCAACTTTAACACTATTCCAAATTTAAACTCATTAATTCAAATTAAACTAAATCACAAACTATCTCAACATCAATTTACCCTCAAACGCTTTGGCCATCATAACCCCTAAATACAACATTAAATGAAATGTTACTTCACTCATGTGATATTCAAACGTCTCAACACGAGCAAGTTAACAAAACTCGAATTTCTGACGATTAATCCATTCGTATAATTAAATTCATTCGACTTAAAACAATCCTTAAAAATATCAAAAAGATGTTTAAAAAAATACTCATTTTAAAGACTTCCTCAGAGCATGATAGATACGTATAAGAACAATCAACTTAATTGCCCTTTCGATGAAGAAAATCGTCCTCAAAACCAAAACACAAGGAACCTAGACGTCACAGTGAAAATGACTACCATGTGATCAGTGAATTCCGTGTAAAAAACCATAACCCTTACCTAGCCTTTTACTTAGAACTCGCTAAATATTCTAATCGTGTTTTAAAATGATGACGGAAGACCCTCCGTGTACGCTTATTTTATTACAATTTCTCTACTTTCGCAATTTACTTTCTCGCAATTTATTTAACCGTACGTACTTACTTTTCGTACGATAAACAACTATCGCATGAAAACTCACACCTTTAGGATAACCCCTAAAATCGAAACCAAAACTAAGTTAAAAGTCACGAAGATAAAATTCACCGCCACAACATTTCAAAATATAAAACAACTCCAAAATTTAATCACAAAACGTAACACAAAACTACAATTACAATTAAATTAAAACGTCCCGTCGATGATCTCGGAATACTCGATGATGTAACCTACGTTGGGTTGCTAACTGGATTTCACTGGCCTAAATGAAAGTGTGGAACTCATTCAAATGGAGTTGCAACTATCCTGACCAAGTGAATCCGATAAAAATAATGATGCCTAAGGATGGAACCGTGATCTTAACCGTGTCGTTATAATCAACTTTAAGATTTGTTTTAATTAAAACATAAAAAAAAACACTCGCAAATCAAGATTTTCTCTAAACCAAAACACTTTTCTCATCCCCCGATTTATAATTTCTAAAACTAAACCTCCGCAACAACAAGGAGCTCGAGCATCGTGCGCACGCCATCGTCGTCGCCAAGAAAACTCGAATCCACATCAAGAAAACTTTCCGAACTAAAACAACCAAGCATGTGACTTCGAGGTAGTTTCCGTTTAAAGGCAACATAAATCCTCAACTCTTCGTTGTGCATTTAGACAGAAATTAAGCCCTAACCTAGCCTGTGATTCCGAGGTAGCTGTCCGATACGATAATAAACCCTCACATCTTCGAGGCTATTCGTATGTGATTCTATCATATAAATATAAGTCCTAATTAATTAAAATCGTTAAAATCAAAACATTTAAATAAATATTAGGACTTTCCTAAATCCAAGCCAAACAATAAAAGGATAATGGAAATTACCGGTTCTCTTCGAATCGCGATTTCTCCTACTTTTCTTCCTTTGGATTCCCAAAGCAAAATGTTCCAAATTTGATCCATTCCCTTTATCAAATTCCAAAATTCAATCCTTTCAAAATCTTAAACTTCTCAAATCCCGAGAGCAACGAATTATTCGATTATTATCGAGAGTTTTCAGATGATTCCCATCACTTAAGATGTAATTAACTATGCGGGTTTCGCCCTTATAGGGAATTTTAAAGAACCCGTGTAATATAAACCCTGTTTAATGTTTTCATATTAAGTGGAATTTTGTCGCTTATAAAATTGGTTCGTACCAAACGGATGTCACAAATCTTCTAGTTTTTAATCGGTACCCCACCGTCATGCTGTGTCTATCCTGTGATAGATACATCATTAGAAAAGCAAGTGTCGTTTATATAAACTATTTGGGATGTGAGATCATGAATCTCATATCTTAAAACCTTCAAATTTAAAATTATTTTCAAAATCAAATACTACTTTTCAAATTATTTATTTTAATTAAATTAAAATTCGCCGACAAACCTTCTCGTTAGGCGACCCCCTTTTCAAAATAAAACACACAACCTAAAAAATATGCCGACATATAGGTACCTTAGTATTATGTTAGTTTTATGAAATTGTTTGTCACTTAAAACATCTACTATACGTATCATTTAACTATATTTCATTAAAAGTCGCATTGCCACCTAAACTATTTTACAAGCCAACAGTCAATGCGAGTGCCCTCAAGTTGCAAGATCACCGTTCTCCTACGTCTTAAGCTTAACTTGCGCAAATTTTTACGTAACTTATCCACTTAAGTTATGTCAATGAAGCAAAGGAAATTTTACTCATCACATGAAAAATATAAATAATTATGTCATAAAACAATTTTTCTTACACATGCCACTACTTCATCTTAAAAGAAAAGAGTAAAGAAAACTACTTAAGAAACATGGAAAAAAACAAACAGAAACCTTGTTTAAATTAAAGAAAATAAAATGTATGCGTTTACAAAATTACAAGAAAATGGAAGAAATACAATACTTAGTTTTTTCCTCCGAAAACAAAGATTAAAATTCTCTCCAACAAAGCCTCTCGTCGATCCATGGGTCGCTCGTACTTCCTTACTCATATCTCTTAAAAATCCCTCACCAATCTCTCCAAAAAATGAAGAAATCTATATCTCCGTACTCATGCCAAAATATCTCTAAAAATCTCCTTTAAAACTCCTCCTAAAACACATCAAGCATTCCCCCCTCATGCGAGGGGTCAAACTCCTCTATTTAAAGAGAAACAAAACTTCTTTTTTTTCCAAAAGACACACCGCTTCACCTGTGAAGCACACTTTTTCACTCCATAAGACACATCTCTTCATCCAAAAGCTTTTCCAAGTGTCTGCATTCACCGAATCGCCATCGGGCGTGCAAGTCAGCCCGAAGCTCTGCACATCCCAAAATTTTCTCGGAATCACCCAAGACCGTCCAAAAACTGGTCTCAGCGCTTTAGCACTAGAATCAGCACTATAGTACCTATTTCTAGCTATGAACAATGTTATGGTGCCATTTCTTTGGGTGTTATAAGTTACCCCGCGGGCAACACACCCATTCCGATTAATTTCGTTCCGTTTTCGGCCCATTTCACCCCGTTTCAGCCTTCTAGTTTACTCCTAGTGTTATATCAACAAGATAAAAATGAAAATAATCTTTCCTTAAAGTTTAATTTCATTCAAAAGTGTGGGATAAATAAGGAAGGAGATTAAGCACAAAAATTTATATCAAAACGAGCCCGATCGAATCTATATTTCCTTGCTCGATTTAGCTCAAAATCGATTCATTTCCTCGCTTTATTTTCTTAAAACTCCATCAACATGTACCTATAATCAAAAGCATGCAAGATACCTTCCTTTAAAGTGTATTATCATTAAAAATGATTATCAAATGAACTTTAAATGTACCTTTAAAATAAATAATTTTAAGATGGATCGCAGTCCATGCTCAAGCGAAGTGGTAATGGAGCAACGACGAAGTGGATGGAGCGTAGAGTTGGGGGGTGGTCTCCGCATGAGGGAGAAAGTGGGTCTCATGCATGATCGAGAGTTCGGTGAGTGAGGGGGCGAGTGCGTGTGTTTAGAAAGGATTTTTTTTATTTTTCGTTTTTATCAGATTTTAATTCCCGCATTTTTGTTTAACCCGTACTAAATCATAGCAATATTCGGGTGTCCTCCACCGATAAAATCTACATTCTATATATGCTCAGTTTCTGTCCGTTTCATCATCTCGAGTTTATCTAGACAAATTTTCCAATCTGGATAGCTAAGTCGAGCCAATTTTAAGCACGATGTCGAAACCGAGATCCTTTAACATCGCAGTAATCCGACAAACACAAATGTTAACCACTCTTCACTTATGTGAGAGTCGCAGCGAAGGCAGTGGTCCTAGAAGCGTGCCTCTCAATACATGTTGAAGGGTCTCGACGATGTCAAAAGTCAACCATAATTGCTTATAAATTTTTGCTTCGTTAATTTCATTGAAATTGACATAATTTCGACTTAATTCGTTAGCTGCATTTAAAAGTGTGATGCGAATTGTTATGTTTCAAAATTTAAATTCTTAAGTCCAAAAAGTCTCCTTATGGTTTCGCAATACTTATGGAATCTCATCTCGAGTTTTAATGTGTCGTTCTCAAACGACTCAACCAAGGGTCAGATTCGGTAACCACACACATGACTCTATAAGGAGTTGCTGGTTTAAATTCTAAATGGTGCGGGTCCTAATACTAGTCCTCTGTGGAGAGTCAATGGGGAAGTCCTATGGCTATATACTGTGCTCTAAAGAGGAGACAGCCCTCATGATGTTGAGGTCAACACATGATAAATTATTTAGTAAACTTAATCAGAAGTTCTGACATCGATGCGGGTTAATTCATCAAGTCAAGTAACATGAAGCAGATGAAGTTCTGAATAAATACGGCTTAATGAAAAATCAAAGTATTCTCTCGTCCTTTAGGAGTTTCATCTATTTTTCGGGGTAAATTAGCCCTCAGGAACAACTAAAGACTCGGCTCTATCAATCTACAATTTTTCCTAGTATGGCCATCGCATCTAAGAAGGATTGTCAAACCCATCTAGTAAGCCGATTGTGTGAAACGGGTCGGTGCTCACTTTTTATTCGTAGTTTTTGGTTTACTATTTTATGTTATATTTCGGGTACGACGGAGTGATAACTCTGCCAATCGAACTAATTTCGATGCATATAATATTTTTACCGGAACCGATGCATTTTGTAGTGCTATAAATATCTTTCAAGACTATAATACACAACAACTAAATTAGGAAATGTGCGTATCAATCATAATACCGTTTACTCTTGTATCAATTAAGCTTTATTTTTTTAAATCTTTAAGTCGCCACTCCTAACAAATTAATGTATATTTTCAATTCTTAAAATAAGCCACTAGATGGAAACGAAAGTACGTATCGCTCAAGTAATAAATGGGCTCTAATGGATTCCTAAGTATCGATCCCACAGAGGTGGCAATTCTCGTGATAATAATGTAAAGACACAATATTCAAACTAAATAAAACTCACGTAAGAAAACAAGTCGAAATCGTTTAATGTACGAATGGAACTAAGTTTACTAAACCAACCTCTCGAACTTCGTCAGCTAAATTTTATTACGACTAAACTAAGTTTTGTGATGGATAGTTCAAATTTAAGAAAGTATCCTTCCCTTTACAATGAGGCTTAGGTCAGTGAATGAATTCAATTGTTATAAATTATATTGTGTAAAATAAGCAATCATATTCTTTCTCCTCTTTAAGGAAAGAAAAAAAGAACATTGTTAAATCCGTAGTTTGGTCCTCGAATCCACGATTGTGCTCCCTAAGATATGGCTCTCACTTCGATTCCCATGTTCCCTGTTTTAAGAGATAACATCTCAATTTTGCTTTCCAATCACTTCGACTAAATCATGATTTTACCGTCACTCCTGCAATCTCCAAACTTACACCCAACAATATATTTCTCAATTTATTTCGCACTCAACCCTACGGATCGCATTCTAATCTCAAAATCAAATATGATTCTTACTTTGTCAGATAAGCATTGTCCATTCGGATCATATTTCACAATAAATTTTAACAATTTAATCGCCATCAAAAGTAACGAAGCTTCAATTTCGAATCGTCACAATTATGAACATTTAATTATCGCATAACAACCTTGATTCTTAACATGAGTAAATCTCATCGTATGGAGAAAACAAGGGAAGACTAATGTAACTACGAGGAATATACAAAAAAATATGATTATATATATGTACTTTTCAACCTCTTTTCTCCCTTTACAATACTACTCAATTCTCTCTTAAAAGTAATGAAATAAGATATCTCTACCTTTCCCTCTCCTCTTACAACTCTTGCAGAAAGTTTTCTCTATAGTCTCTCACACAATAAAGTCCAAACAACATAAGACCGAAAAAGGACTATTTTTCCGACATAAAAGCACTCTTTATAATGTAAGGACAAATTTCCCAAGGGTTTCCCTCAATCACCCCTTCAAAATTAGTCAAAATTTAATAAATTAGGAGAATAACCACTTAAGTGGTGTGGTCGGCGCCGAAACTGCGCCTACCGCCGCAAAATCTGGATTTGCGCGTGCTCTTTAGATTTTGCGCTTACTGGAAGCGTTGCAACTTCGCTCTATGGAAAACCGGTGTTGTCGGCACTAGAGAACATTTCGAAAATTGCTTCATTTTACTCCAAATTTCTTCTTTTTTCTTCCTTTTCGCTCTAAGTGCCTAGATTTAATATTCCCAAGAAAACATAAAAATATATTTCTTTAAAGTGTAATATCACTAAATTCTAAGCATAAAATGTGTATATAAAATTGAAAAAATTTCTCCGTATAAAGAACCATTCATAGTCTTACCACGCAACCTAAAAAACAAACTAAAATAAATCGTAATTAAATAAACAATAAAGCAAGCTTAACAATCCCTTTTCGTTCACCGACCTCAACCCTCACGAGATTCGACAATCAATGTCTTAACTCTATAACCAAGTAGTAAGTGTAGTTCTCTAGTATAGTCATCGCACACCATGTAAAATACTCAACTATCAACATTACTCTAACCCCGACTTGTTATTGGTCTAGATCGACATTATCTACTCGAGTCGAGTCACTCTACACACTAAATCAAATTAAGAATAAGTTCTTTATATTATATTTTTCATTGATGTGTTCAGTATGTCATTCAAATCTTAAATCTTTCCATCTTAGGTGAAACAAGTCCTTACATTTTTACATAAAAAATAAACATTTTCAAACCCTAAATATTTATGTCTTAAAGTGGGTGTTAATCCTTATAAGCGATCGTCGAGCACAGACATTTTCAAAATTTTATATCTTTTATCTTAAAGTGTATGTAGTCCTTATGCTTACTCGCCAAATATGATGTTTGCTACCCAAACATTTTCATCTTAGGTGAGATGTAAGTCCTTATGCATTCCGACCAAGCATAGATGTTTTTAAATCTTAAATCTTTTATCTTAGGTGTGATATAAGTCCTAATTCTTTCCTTATAGGTATCGACATTTTCAAACCTTAAATCTTCCCGCCTTTCAAGTGTAATGTAAAGTCCTTAATGCTTTCCTATCGAGCACACATTTTAAATATTAAATGTTTACATCATAAAGTAGGATGTAAGTCCTCATGCCTTCTTGCTAACCAAAGGCTTTTTAAATCTTAAATACATCAATCTTAGTGGGTCGTAAGTCCTTATGCATTCCCGTTTCGAGTATAAATACTTTAAAATCTTATAACTTTCCATCATAAGTGGGATGTACGTCCTTATGCAATCCTAACGAGCATAGATGTTTGAAATCTTAAATATTTTTTTTTTAGTCTGAGTGTAAGTCCCTGTGCTAATCCCCTAAGATAAGTGTCATTCTATATTCTTTCGTACTCATTTTTTCAAGATGAATGATAAGCTCCAAAGACATCCTTTCGATCTAGTCATCATGTTCACTGTTTAGGTTGGATGTGAATCCACAAGGTTTTCCATGCTTAACATGTTTAGGTAAATCTAAAAATACCTACAGATAATTGTAAAAATATAATCCCAAAAATCAAATGCAAAACCTTCTGCTGATTACTTGTTAATTCCAATATTTATGTCGATTTCGAATGCCGTCACACATATCGGGGCTCCATTTGTTGACAATATTTTTGGTACACATGAAGCTTCGGGAGGCAAATTTACCTTCCTTAAAGGTCACAAGGCTCTAAACTCGCAACATACGTGCCCCTTCTTGTTCGTTATCGTGTCACATGTGGCGCGACCATTCCCAATAGTGGTCACACCTATCCGGGGTGTGACCACACCTAGGTGTGGCCACACCCATCCCGGAAAGTATCAAGCAAGGTTCCAATACAACATCATTGATTTGTGGCCTTCATTCATGGATTCTCATCTCTACAATCCATTCAATCGAATGGCTAAAAATCCTTTTGTCAGCCTATTAACATTGCAGTTGACCGTGAGTAATCTGTGACCATTAATATCATGTCTAATCAACAGCCCATGATAGTCGTCGTCGCCTATAAAATGCGGTTATTTTTCTCTATTTCTGATGTGTGCTCAATGCTCTGTGTTTCGGGTATGCTACACTTACTCGAAGGAAGTGAAGGAATTTAGTGGTGAAGCAATCAAGCCGAGTTCTCCGGTCAGCCTCCACATTATAAGTTTCTTCATCCGCACTTTCATCATCTTCATTTTGCTTAAGAGTTTAATTTATGAATTTAATTTAGCATTCTAAAATATAAACTTTTTAGTATAAATTAATAAAGATTGGATTCTATTGGCTCGACTTCAAGTCAACCATAACCCGACCTAATCCGAATACCTAAAATCAATTTAACTCAAACATTAAAATCTAACCTAGGTCAAAACCAACCTAGCACAAAATGTGCCAAACATAAACTAAACATTGCTAACCCAATCTGGGGGTAATGGGCCCAACCCAAATCGACCTAACCACACTGCAGATATCTCAAGCCTAGCCCAAAAAAATAAAAACCCTAACACCTAGTGTAACGAGCCAACTCGCCCCGAGCCACCCGAGACTCAAATTAGCTCGTATCCTCGCCACCTAAAACCTAACATAGGTTAGACCTAACCTAGAACTAACTCAACCTAGACCCAACCCAGCCTCAATTCAGCTCCAACTCCAATCCCCGTTGTTTCATTTTGTGCTTCAAAAAAAATAACAAAAATAAATAAAATAAAATAGAGGAAAAACTCTTACAACGTTACATCTACTTTAAAACATAATAGTTTTGTTCAAAACTTAGGAATATCTTGATTTCTCAACCATGACCGACAAATCAAGGAAATGAAACCAAAACATGAAATATCAACCCTAAATAAAGATGTAATTCTATTCCAAGATAAGACAAGAATCAACCCCAAGAAGATCCGACATGAACTATAAAAGAAGAACTTAATGTTGAACTCGGGGTCATAAAGCTACACCAAGTTAGTTTCATTATAGAAGCTGAGTTTAAGTCTAGGCACCCTCAAAGAAATCCCCATGATTACGACCTCATAAAAATGTACAAACCTATCGGCTGAGGCTAGCAGGAATAATTCTCGAAGGATGCAACCCATGATTACCGGCAAAGGTATTTCGCACTACTTTTGAGACTATGAATCCTCTAATCTACAGTATTTTACGAAGATTTCGGGTTAAGAGGCCGGGTCATGTTTCTGGTCGGAGGTCACCTGGGCTCGGGATCACAGAAAAGTCAGCGCGTACACTAGGTACATTATTCCCAACGTCTGTTAGTCACGACAGATTCTTTTCGCGAAGTTTTGGCTTCATGCTTCCATCTAGAAATCTTTCTTGCTCAATCGTATTCCTATTTTAAGCTTCTTAATTATTCATTTCATTCATATTGTTGCTTATAATTAATCTCTCGACCTAACCCTTCGATCAATTTAAACATTCTAAATCACTTACCATCGCCTCTAATTTCATCTAGGCCTCGTTTTGTTAGTCCATCCATTTAAAATCCTCTCTCCTAAAGCTTAACCATGAACAATTTGGTTTATCATATTAGTTAAGAGTTTTCATTAGCGTTTATAATCTCAAGAGATGTATTCGACTATTAAGGTTTTCCTCGTAGGAAACGAGGTTCCCAAAATTAAATTTTATCTTTCATCTACGAGAAAAAAACTCGGTTACACGTACCCATAAAGATTTTCTCATATGGATGATTAAATACATTCTATGGTAATATTTCTATCCTTCAGGGTAATATATTATTCTTCGAATGTCATATCCGATCATTCGCAATAAGTCTCTCGAGGTCTTATCGGGAATCTAATTTCGTCGAGGTCTAGTCTTTCAGAGCCGAATTTAGCCATAGGATTTCTAAGTGACTATCTTAGAGGACTAGTGATGGAACCCTCCCTACTAGAAATCAAAATGCTTCTTCGCTTCACTTAGAAGTTTCATATGCTTCGTTACCAACCTCTAGCACTTAGTAGGATGGGAGCCAAGCATAAGGAAACTCAAGAGGAGTCACCTATAAGATGATCAAGCTCAGGACTAACCCCAAGGGTCTGGTCTGGATCTCCGTTCGCACACACACACACACTTGAACCCTACACTTTCATTCTTAACCCAAAATCTAAATCCTCAAACATACTCTAAACACCTGCCTGAACTCTTTTGAAAACTCATGTGGATGGTTCCCCAAGCTCTTAGCCTGTGCTGTGAGTTCGACTAGACTCAACACATGCAGGATCCAAAATGGAACATTTCTTTCAACAATGGCTCACAACAAGTTAATATCATGATCAAATCTTTAACTAATCCCAATTTTACCAAAATTCCCAACTTTGAACTTTTAGACCTAAACTTCACCAAAATTACCAAAATACCACTAAACCCTAATATTTTCCCAAAATTCCCAAAATTCCCAAAATTTCCCAAATTCCCAAATTTCCCTCAAACATTTCCCTAAACATACAAATCGACCAAAACTCTTCCCGAAACCCACAAAAATTACAAAAAATTTCATTTAAATTCTAAAAATTCACAAAATCTCCAAAAACATTCCAAATGATCCTAATACCAATTCAAACCACTCCATCCGAGCTCAATTCGACCAAATCACCCATTTCGACCAAAATCCCCAAAATGCAAAAGCCTAAAATGCCCAAATCACCTCCAATTTCCACCAAATTTACTTCAATCTCTCCAAAACAAAATTTATCATTACCAAACTCAATAAAAACCAAATCAAAGCCCAATTAAACCCTATTTCATGACAATTCCACGCCTAATTCAAAAGCCCCAATTTTTACCATATACCAAAATCCCATCAAATTGAACTCCCATAACCTCTTTAATTCTCTCAAATTAATATCCAAAGCTCTTCATAAAATTCCCCCAAAACCAACTGAGCCACCAATTGATCCAAATTTAAACTCAAGCTTCATTCAAATCTAACCCAAGCCAAAATCCTCAATTTGCACCAAATTACCATATGCCCAAATGTCACCATAATGATGCCAGAATCTGTAATTTCTACCCAATTAATGTTTAAAACTCTTCATGACATTCTTATAGACTTTTCAAACATTAAATCATCAATCAAGACTTATCCTACCCTAAGCCTAAGCTAGCCCAAATAACTCCAAAATTGACTATATTGACTCAAATTCTCCCATATCAACTCCCAAATTAATTCAAAATCGCCCAATTTCCTTTCAAAAATCTTTACGTTTTCACAATTAATCAAACCAAATTGATCAATCACATTTAATCTAATCTCTGGCCCAAATCCAACTCGACCAAAGCTCACCCAATGCCCCAATTTTTCGAACCCCCAAATGTGACCAAATCAACCCAAATCGACTAAGCTATGCCCACCACAGCCTACCTCATGGACCCTAAAGACTCAACCTAGATCCACTTAGCCCAACCTACATGAGCCTTTGACCAAGGGTCCCCAAAATTAGGGGATTTCCTTCTTAAGTAGCTAAACCAAGGATATCTTTGCCTTCAAACCCATCCTCATGCCAAGTTCATCACATTAAAACTCTCCCACCTGCTCACCCGACCACTTAACAAATCCGCCCAGCTCCGGCCGTGTTTCCTAGTCACCGAAGAACCCAAAACCGAGAGCCACCTCTCCTTAAGTAGAGCCCAATTGCACACATCTAATGTGTCTAGCTCCACCGGTTAACCGCGCCGTCTCGCCCTCCACTCCAAACATTACAATGAACCTAAATCAAGCTCCAAAGGGGACACCCCTTCCATGGTTATTTAAACACCACTTCTTCGCGTCAACAAAAAAAGAGTGAACGCAAAACTTGCAGAAAACTCTCGTCAAATTGCTTCCGCAGACTCTCACACCCTTCCTAAACTCAACCCGTATATTTTCACCACCTCCACCATCGCTTAAGCTCAATTTCGCAGCTCAAAATCAAAGCCAAAATAAGACACCTCTCCAAACTCCAAAAATTCCAAAATTGATTTTTCCCCGAGTTTCCCTAGAGTGAGAAGAAGTTCCCTACGTAAAAGCCTCATATCCCGAGCCCTCAATACGAGAGTTTCTTTTCAAATTCCCTTCCCACCAAATTGATGA
Source organism: Papilionanthe hookeriana x Papilionanthe teres (assembly GCA_022702705.1). Lineage (NCBI taxonomy): Eukaryota > Viridiplantae > Streptophyta > Magnoliopsida > Asparagales > Orchidaceae > Papilionanthe > Papilionanthe hookeriana x Papilionanthe teres. The sequence continues at coordinate 136,685,943 of CM040428.1, forward strand.
GTTCGAAATCGTAAAATTCACCATATCTCGGAAGAATACCTCTAGAGGTTCGTTCTGAAACCTCGTTTCCGCAAGCACCCGATTGCGTCACACCTCTCAAGAAAAGGTATCGAACTTTCTCCCCAAACCAAGATTTTTTTATGTTTATGTTAACGCATTCGATTTCACGGGCATTTAACCGTATGACATGTTTATGCGGACTAGATGAAGCCATGCGTGAATAAACCCGAAGTGATTTCGTTTGGGCCTAGTTCGAGATCATAAGGTTTTAGTATGTACGGTCCATGGGATGAACCGGGGCCGGGGGACGAAGACGGAGAGTCGTCGGACCGAGCATGTATCGTTTATATGGCTAAGATCACGTTAGATGAGCCGAAGCAACATAAAAGCGCATGTGTGGCTGCCGAGTCGGCTGCGCCGTCGAATGATGGAGTGATAAAATTAGTTAATTGTTTACTTTTTTTCAAAAATATCGAAATTACTAAAAAAATCAAACTTTAATTTCTTAATATAATATTTATAAGCTTAATTCAAGATCTTTTCAAATGTATTTTGTATTCTAATTTCTATTATAAGTTTTCAAGTTTTCTTATGGGTTCAATATTTCGAGGCTAAATCGAAAGATACATATACTTGCATAGAATCCGAAAATTTAAATATCACAACACCTCTTATTCTCAGACGAAGTCAAGTTTTTGCGTCCTCGTAAAGAAAGAAATATTATTAAGGAAATAGAAAATAAAATCATATAAATAAAAAATAATATTTACGTATCATAAATACATGTGGATCATGCTCCATATATCAATCTCTTAATTCATCCCAAACACCCTCGAAGATGGGGTAAAGTAGTACCGGAGGCAAGGTCTAAGTAGAAGCAAGTGAAATATCGAAGTTCTACCTCGAGGTCTTCCATCAACAGCCATATCACTTTCCAATATGCTTTAATGGATTTATTTACTCCTCCCAAGTATTATATTCTCACTCCAGGATCCATGAAAATAATAAAAATCAAAGAAGGGAAACCCAAACCTACAGAAGTACTAGTTCTACAGTTAGCAATAATCTTCACTATATCATAATCGACTAACAATTAATCATTATGAGACCTTAATTAATCTTTAAATGAGTATTTCGATTAAATACCTGGCAGAATTATAATTTAACTCATTCAAATTATTAATTAATGTCTAATAATCTTCACTATATCATAATATAATCAAAATACTACCACATCTTTCTTACTCTAACCAAACAACACAAATTCAAAGCATATTCAAATCAAAGCACACCGATAACTATGGGTTTTCTCCCACAAAGCGCTTTCGGGTTTTATGTCACACCGACATACCCAAGGCTTATTCGGGGTGACCCAACATCATGAGATTATCAATTTTAAATTAATCCACTTAAAAATAAGGTTTCATTCTACGACCATTCACTTTCGATTATATTTTCATTTTTAGGATCTTTAATATCCACAACTTCATAAAACAGATAAACTTTTATTACAATAAAGGGCTCCATATCCGTGGACTTCTATTTTCCGCAAATAATCTTACCAGATTATAAAGAAAACTCTCATAGCCAGATAAAAATTTTAGTAAGAATCTTATGACTACGCCACAACTTCATCTTTTCTTTATAAATCAAGACTTTCATAAGATTCATTCCTTATATCTTCCAAATTATTTAATTGCAATGGTCTTTTCTCAAAAGCATCTTTTAAATTATAATTAAACTCCTTAATGGCTCAATATGCTTTATGTCAAGTTCAACCGTAAATGACAAACTTTCCTAAAAATTAAATTTCTTTACTTAGGACATTCCCGTAAGAGTTCTATATGTATTCCTCTAAGCCCGTAAAAGCAAAATTAAGTTTAATCGACCAACCTTTTGTTTGGATTCACATATTTCTCCCAAAATTCTTTAATTTCATGATCGGATAATTCAACAAAACCAAGCTGTTCAAGGATGATAAGCGTAGCAATTATATAGTTAATATAATACTTCTTTACTAACTTCTCCATAGTCGTATTTCTAAATGACTTCCCCCGTCAATTATGATTACTCTCTGCATTCCAAATCTATAAAATATATTCTTTCCTAAAAATTTTGCAACACTTCAAGCATCACACGCGTAAAGCAACATCTTCAATCCATTCGGGATACAAAATCTACAACTAACAAGATATATAAATTTTTGAAGATGTATAAATGATCCCATGAAATCTAGTGCCCAAAAACAAATATTTCAACTTCTAATATATAATCGAGGTGCATCTCATTTATTATGTAAATATTTCCTACACATCGACATCTATCATAATTTTTAATATATGCATTAATATCTCTAAAAATCAGAAATGCCAATAAAATCTATATCAGAATTTTATATGCAACATTATCAACACCAAAATATCCCCGAAAATTAGAATCATGACATTTATCGATAATTTCATAAGTTTCTTCTAAAGGCACACATATTCGAATAATTAGATCATTTCCTTCTTTATATAAAAATGGGTCATCCCAAAATAATTTTTCACTTCACAGTAAAAATTTCCTCTCGCCTGATATTTCAAACCATAACGTATAATATCACTAACAATAAAGTTCATAATATCAAGATACCATGGAATACACCACTCATTATTAGAACAATTTTTCATTCGGAAAATTATAAATTTCTTTCTCGCAAAGTGTAGACTTTTCCGATTCAAGCCCGGATGCATGATCGCCAATTTGATTATCGCACCCTTCATATCTACTATTTCAAAGTTAAATTCTTATAAAGGAATAATCCATCTTATTAGTCTTGGTTTTACATCTTCTTTCTCATTAAATATTTAATACGAACGATCATTATGCACTACACATTTTGTTCTAATCAAATATGATCTCAATTTATCAAAAAGAAATACTATACGAATAACTCTTCTCATTGTGGTATAATTAATTTGAGCTTCATTAAGAGTTATACTAGCATTGTAAATTACTTTGAAAATATTATCATGTTTTTGTCCTAAAATAGCTCTAATAACATAACCACTCGCATCACACATTAATTCAAAATGTTTTTCCCAATCTAAGTGAAATAATACTGAAGTGAAGCATTTAATTTTCTTTTAATAACCGAAAAGATTTTAGGAATTCTTCATCCAAATTAAATATTACATCTTTTTCTAGTAACCAGATGTAGGTTAGCTATTAAAAATCTTTAATACATCGCCCGTGTAGAATCCAAAGATGTCCTAAAAACTCTTAATTTTCCTCACATTTCCGTCGGCAAGGTAAATTAGCGATTACTTAGATTTTTGCAGATCAACTTCCATACCATTTTCTGATATATGATGTCCCAAAATAATTCCTCCTATCACCATAAACTAGTTTTTTTCTCAATTAATTAAATTTTTTTCTTCATAACACTTACGAACTTTTCATAAATGTTCTAAAATTACGATTCAAATGAAGTTCCAAACACTCGAAAAATCATCCATAAAAACTTCAATTCTTTTTCAATTAAATCACAAAAAATTGCCATCATACATCTTTGAAATGTAGCACCTGCATTACATAAACCAAGGGGCATTCTTCTAAAAGCAAAAGTACCGTAAGTGATTCGTTAATACTCGTTTTTTCTCTCGATCCCTTAGAGCGATTTGTATTTGGTGATAACCAAAAGATATCCATCCGTAAACAAAAATATTTATGCCCAAATAGTTTATCCAACATTTGATTTAGAAAGGGTAGTGGAAAATGATCTTTCCCGTTAATAAGATTTAATTTTTTCTATAATCGTGCATATTCGCCAACCCGCGACTTCGCCTTATTGGTATTAACTCATTATGTTCACTAATAATCATCGTAACATCTCATTTCCCGGTGGCATAGGGAATAAGACTAACCCATGAACTATCTGAAATAGGGTAGATAATTCTAAAACATATAACCATTTTAAAATTTATTTCTTAACAACTTCTTTCATAATAAAGATTTAATCTCCTTTCGAGGATCGCCCGGTATGCAGCTCTCTTCCATAAGGATTTTGTGCGTATAAATCAAGGATCGATTCCTTTAATATCAGCAATTGTTCATCCAAAGGTTTTCTTATATTTCTTCAAAGTTTCGGCGTACTCTCCTTCTTTTAAAGTCAATCTTAAGGAAATTACAAATACAAAGATGAGGAATCACCTAAAAGCATATTTTAAATGCGTGTGTGAAGTAAGTTTAATTCAAGTTCGTGAGATTTTTCAATTGATGGACTAAAAGATCACCTTTTTCTGTCTTGTCCAACACTTCAAAACTTTCTTGAACATAATTTAAATCTTCCTTATGAAAATCATCAAAATATCGTAATTCCTTATCTTCGTCGTGTTCCAACTTTTCTCCTCGCATTTTTCTTCATATGTTGATTTGAAATGGTATTCACTAAGATATCTAAGTACATCCATCCTATAACATTCATCATCTTTACCTTTGTAGGATACTTCATTGATTTCAAAATTTTAAAAGTAACTTTTGATCATTAACACACATACATTAATTCCCCTTGTACATCTATCATCGTTTCGCTGCTAGAAATGTCTCCCCAAATTATAGGTATCTCTTTATCTTCCTCCATATCAAGCACAAATGACAACAACTGGAAAGATAAATATAACCACTTTTACTAAAACATCTTCTATAAGTCCTTGATATGCTATGTAATGATCTACTCAATCGCAAAGTTATGGTCAGCGGTTATTTCTCCTATTCCCATTCTTTTAAATATATATATTGGCATAAGGTTAATGCTTTCACCGAAATCAAGTAAAGCTTTTCCATAAAATCTATCTCCAATCACACAAAAGATCGTGAAGCCGTTAGGATCTTTAAGTTTTTCGTAGCTTTTTTTGAATCAGAAAGACTACACTCCCTCACTAAGCCGTTAAATGTGACTCATTATCCTCAAAACTTACTATTTCTGATAAGAATATCCTTCAAAATCTTCATATAGCTTAGCATTTATTTTAAGGCTTCTGCAAATGAAATATTAATTGTAAGCTTCTTAAATATTTCCAAGAACTTTGAAAATTATTTATCTAACTTTGCTGACGAAGTCTCCCGAGGAAATGGTGGTGCCGGTTTTTCAAATCAAAGTTTGGTGGAGAAATACATCTTTTCAAACCTTCGGAGCGTCCTCTTGAGGTTCTTCAATTTCTTCTTTTCTTTACTTCAATCTTTTTTTGTACTCTACCTTCCAACTCTCCTCCACTTCGCCGAACCGTATTTACTTCGTCTTTTATTCTCGTATTTTAGATTTATTCGTATTTACTCGAAGTGTCTCCGAGATCTATTACTTATCAAATTGGCTATTTGTCCCAATTTATTCTCAATATTCCTAATTATAGTTCCTTGACTTTGTAACTGATTTCCCATTTGTAAATAATTCACTTCTTCTATTAAACACAACTTCTTCTACTTAAATTATGGATTACCATTAAAATATGAGGGATAAGTAGGTCTATAGTTACTATTCCTCAAGTTATTCCAAATACCAATGGGTTTCATTTGGTTGCTCCCCCTTTGTTGATTGTAACCACCTACATAATTTTTATTCCAAGCTTAAAATTAGATGGTTCTTCTAACAGGTTATAATAATTTAATATTGTTAGGGGTTATTTACGCATTCAAAGTTTCTAATGATGTTCGAAAATCTACCAATTAAATTTCGATGAATTATCACCAATTATTGAAATTGGTTGAGAAAAATATATTCTAAATGTGTCTATCTTCCTTGAAATCGCATCAACTTAATTTTCAATACCGCAAAAGCATTGCATTCACGAATACTGGATACCTTCTTAGATTTACCCTCTCATAAGCAGTATTCAAAATTATTGAAGTAGCCATCACTTCGCTAAAGCATAAGCGTCATTATATGGTTTCGACATCAATGAACTACCAACAAAGGTATCGATAATAGATCTAAGAGATCCAACTAATTTATTATAAAGGATTCGAATTATTAACCAATATGGTATCGAATGGTGTGGACACTTTCTCAGAGATCTTTAAATCGCTTCATGCTTCATAAATAGATTCCCCTTCAACCGACAAAAGATGTAATATCATTTATAAGCTTAACAGCTTTTTATGGTGAAAATATTTAGCAAAAAATTTCGTGCTAAATCACCCCAAGTATCGACGATCTTAAAGCAACAAATTCAACCATATCTTAGCCTTATATCTTTAAGTGAGAATGGAAAATTCTAAGTCTAATAAGATCATCTCGAAACACCATCATATCTAATCGTAGTACATAATTCTAAAAAATTGGCAAGATGTAAATTTGGATCTTTAGTTAACCTGCACCCCCAAATCAACATACCATTTAGATAATAAAAGGTTTAAGTTCAACCGAATTAGTCGCTACAACATGATTTTGAATACTACCTTGAAATTCATCGATCGTGTGTTAACATAATCTCTTAAAGGTCTAAATTCTTAATGGATTTCAGCATTTAGATTATTTTATTTACCTTTTCTTGAATATTTTTATCTTTTTCTATATTTTCATTTTTTTCTGATTTTTCTAATTTTTCTTTTAATTCATAATTGTAAGGCACTAGTCCTTCAAAACCCGAACTACGCATACACTATTTTAAGAACAAAATAAAATCTCACAAATACAAAATTATATAAAAATCAAGACAATAATTTCCTATAATAAATCAAAAAGTTTAAATAAGCCTTTATGTAAAAGTTTGTTTTTCTTAAAAATATCTTCAAATATTTTTTACTCCCCCTAAAATCTGCCAAAAACTTAATCCCTAATTACATTATTTATGCTCACGTTCTATGTATAGATTTAACTATATATCTTTCTTTACTTCGGTGCCAAATTCGACTCCAATGCAAATAAGAGTTCCCCGAATATATTTTATATTAGGATTCTACGCAAGTACACGTATCATTATCACGTAATAATAAACACTTTCCGATTAAGCCCCAAATATCGAACCGTCAGGAGCTTTTCTAAAAGAAAACATATAACAAACTTTACTTTTAAGAACAGTTTTACACAAACTAAAGATAATATTACGTGAATGAAAGTTTAATTCTTTTCGTAATTTTTTTATAATAGAAAATAAAGTAAATAACTAACTAAATTGGGCAAGGTTTCGTAAGATGAAAGAAAATGCAATTAAAAGTATCTTTTTCCTTATTATGAATCGCAATAAGTTTTGGCATTCTATTACGTAAATATCTAAAATGTGTTTCGTGTCAAATAGAAGCGCAATATTCTTTACCCTTACTAGAGATCTTATAAAGAACATAAAGTTAATCTAATGCTTGGGAGTATCTCAAGATGTTGGGGAGTAAGATACTACTTCTCTCACCTGTGAGTTCCCTCTTCTCCCTCCACCGGTAAGCAAGATCATGTATCAAAATATAAAACATTAAATCGAGTTGGGGGCTTTAGCCTGCCACTTTAAAGTCCACTGATTCTACACCCACCAAAGTTCATCTCCCTATTTATTTGCACTCAACCATATGGATTACATTCTCACCCATATAATCTCATATGATTCATACCATTAACATCGAGACAATACCAAATCAAGTTCTTTCATGTTCTCACAACAAATATTAACAACTTAATCGTCAAATCAAGAAGTAAATTAACTGCAATATTTAATTCATCACAACTTCTTTCCAACATCGACGATCTATACCGCATGCAACATTCATTCGTCAACTTAATTACTTCATCATTTTAAGGAAAACGATAAAGAAAACTACTCAAAATTCATAGAGAAAATAAAACAACATTTAGAATCAAAACTAGAAATATTAGTGAAAACACAAGTAAGTCTCAATTAAAATCAAATTTAGATACAAAGATAAAGAAATATCCGAAATTCCACTCCACAAAACTCGAAAATTCCTTCGAATCTTTTGCTTTCTCTACAATCTTCCTTAGGTTGGACGCCCAAGCCTAAGGATTCCAAATCGCACTTTTATACTTAAGTTACTAAATAGTCAAGTAGTCGTGAGTGGCGTTCCTCCCTCATACAAGCACTACTCGTACCCCTCAAGACTCCACCACTAAAACTATATAACTCCCTCTTTTACATAATTTTCCAACGGGTGCTTTGGAAACTCCTCCAAATGCGTTTTCATTCAATGAATCTTCTGTAAGCTTCCTCCTTTTAAGAGCCATTTCAACAATAATTCACCAACGAGAAGTTATCCACTTTTTTACGAAAGGTCAGCTTTCAAACACCCCTTTGAAATTAATTTAAAAAAATAAATTTTCCAAAGTAATTGTCGGCGCTAAGCACGAGGTCTAGGCGCTTAGCCGCGAGATCGTAGCGCTTAGCCACTGCATTCCCGCACTTAGGCACCATCATTAAATTTTGCGTCATTCTTCATGTTCGGTCCAAATTTGACCCTTTTTCACTCCTTTTTACATTCATCTATTTTATCATACCCGCAAGGAAAACACACAAATACCTTCCATTAAAGTGCAATATCATCAAAATTAAGTATAAAAATGTGTATTAAAATACTATATATTTGTGTATATCATAATCTAGCATAAATGAAATAAAGGTCACGACTTCGTGTGCATTGCTATCAAGGAGAAAAGCCACCTTATAATCATTCGTAATCTTCCACACTCCACTTCCATCGCTGAAGTAAGCTATAATTTCATCTAGTTCACGATGGCTCGAACCTCAAAATGGGGAGCATGGGCCTATACAGGTGGCAAACCATATAAGAAATCGACCTCCAGCTTCTAAGGTAAACTCAACTCCTCTCCTTTGTAAGAATACCTCATCCTCTCGGTGCTTCTAGTAGACAAGTATAGAATTTTCGTACTACAAAAATAGCCGCAACAATGAAATAGTAGAATTCGCCCCACTTTCATGCAAAGAATCGAGTTTTGCATTATACTAATGACTAAGAAATTTGCGCTCCACTCCAAATTTCCTCAACAATAAAAATCTTTGTAACAATCCCGAGCTTTCCAATTTACAAATTTTGTATTGTTGAAAGTTTCTTCTCCCTTTCCTCGCTTAGTCTTAGGAGCCATCTAAAATTTAAAATAAATTTCGATAAATTCCTAAAATAAGTTTTAAGGACTCCAACAAGCATTTTCCAATCAAAGAAATTTTCAACCATGCATTTTTCATATGCATTTCTAAATTTTTGCAAATTCTCGTCCACTTAGCAATGTAGAAAAATCCATGGTGAAATCCGCGAAATTCTGCCAAAATATCGATCTAACCCGGAGAAGATGAAGTTTGGTGGTTCAAGGCCTTAAACTTCAAGATTGCAGAGCTGTAGAAATCCTAAGGGACGATTTTTATGAAATGGAAGAGGAAGACGATGGTTGTGAGGGTAAAAATGGTGATGGATCGGTTCAATTCATGATTTTAAGCATTTTTTGCCGGTATTACCGATCTAGTTGCCTAGACGCTCCGTTGTGCCGAGTCTTCTAAGCGAAAGCACCACCTTTCGAGCCTAAGCGCCCGACTCGATTTTTACAAAATTTGTATATTTAAAGAAATATGCATCAAAACTAATGTCTTTCAACTAAAATTATATCAATTTTAACAATATTACATTAATTATTTCTCTTCCCAACATCTTCCAACTTGTACTTGCTCAATTTACATTCATATTTAATGCATTCCAATCATATCAACATATCAAATTTCACACAAATTTAACAAGGTTATCAATCAAATGTACATGGTACGTACAAATCCACATAAATAAGCCAAAAATAACAATCAAGCAAACCATAAATAATGGGTACTATAATACGTAGTACCGATCACATATGAACCTCTAAATTCCGAGACAACCATGCAGAACATAAACATATGCTTCTAAACTCACATAATTCTTATGGATAACTAGTACCATTGGCACAATTATCTTCAACCTTTTTGCTAGCTAAATAGTTGTGATTGAACAAGAGGGTGAAAAGGAATATGAGAAACTCCGAGAGACTTTATCATCAATCCACTTGTTATCGTTATACATACGTTCGATAATTGTGGAAGCATGCCATATAGTCAATCGAGTTTCATCCGCCACTCTAAGTGCTTTACCGATGATATATGTTGCATAACATGTTGTGTAGAATGGATAACTCTTCTTCAATATTCCCCAATTGTCGTAACTGCCTTCAAACTCATTGATCAAAATCCATCGAAACAAGTTCGCATCCTTATGCACAAGCATATTCTATGTTGCCCCTCCATTGCTTTACCCCCAATGGAAACAAAAAATGGAGAATACATTTAAACGCTCTCCAAATTTACTTCTTTAGTCAAAATATGAAGTACTAGGCTCTAAGGACGGGAATAGGTGGTTTTATGGCAAGAAATGAGTTAAAAACCGATGTAGCTGTTCTACCCACATCTAAGTAATCGCGCACCTAAAGTACCGCTATCGGCGCTAAGCACCGATTATTTGGCGCAGCGCCACTTTCATCGGACTTCGGTGCTTAGGCTGTTGCCTGCGCCTAAGCTCCAATGTCTAAATAAGCACTATTTTGCCTCGCATCAAATTTTTCATGTCTCAATTCGTTTCAATATAAATTTGTATTTTGTACCTCCTTTCATCATGTCGGTCTCAAGACTACATAATATAGTCCGAACAAAAATCAATTCATACTTTGTCTCCCACAAAGCTCTCGTTTAATGTTGTCAACCCAAAAATATTTAATGTTTTACTCCGTACGCAATATCATAATTTTCCATAAAAAGTGTTTGTTTTCACTAATGTAAGGTTTCAATTCGATGTCCATTTACTATAATTATTCGATTAGGTTTCGATTTCTAATATCCACAACACCATAAGAATACTTTTATTACAAAAAATGGCCCTCACAGCCGGGATCTCTTAATTTTTTCGGGAATTAATTTCAATCAAGTATCGTATAACAGAACTCGTCTCAGCTCAAAATATTTCCTTAAAATCTTTTGTTCACGGCAATTATTCAAATTTTGTTTACAAATTATTGTATTCCCATATGATTCATTTCTAATTTCCCTCTCAAGTTCATTTAATTTAATAATATTTCTCACCAACATCTTTCAAATTATAATTAAATTCTTTTATCGTCAAATAAGCTTTATGTTCTAAATCACCAAGTAAGTGACAAGCTTCCAAATGTGAGCCTATATGGTGACATTCATATAGGAGTTTTATAAGCAGTCCTATAAGCCATAATGCAGAATCAATTCTAGCAAACCAATCTTTCCTATTAAGATTTATAGTTTTTTTTAGATTCATTTAATTTCATGACTAGATACTTCGTTAAACTCGCTAATTGAGTATGATACGCCGTGATAATTCAATGTTTAATTCCATATTTCCTCATTAATATTTCAAATATATAGTTCTTAAAGTGACTTTCCACATCCGTAATGATCACACTTACATTCCAAATCCGGTAAAAATATTTCGTTTTAAACATTTTTCAAAACTTCGAGCATCACAACGGGATAAAGCAACGTCTTCAATTCATTTTGAAACATTATCCACACAAATTAAAATATATATTTGAGAGAAGGTGTAAACGGTCCCGTAAAAAGGCTAAACCCTAAACATCAAAAATCTCAACTTCTAAGGTAAAATTTAAGGCCATTATATTTCTAGCTGATACTCTTACCTTTTCGACATCAATCACATGTTTTTATATAAGTTTTAACATCCCTAAATAATTTCGCTAATAAAATCCATAATATAAAATTTCATATAGCTTTTTAATCTACTCCAAAATGTCCCCCAAATTCCGTAGTCATGACATTTTTCAATAATTTCCATTGGGTTTATTCAATTGGTATACATCTTTCGAATAACTAAGTCCTTACATCTTTTTATAAATAAAACGGTCATCCCAAAAGTAAAATCTTTCATCATAAATGAACTTCTACTTTCGATGGTTTTTTAGTCGTTGATAAAATATTACTAACTAAATAGTAATGACATCTTCATACAATGGAATATGCCACTCGTTATCGTAGCATAATCACTCATCAACAATGCTTAATTTATTTCATCATCAAAATTATCATACTTTTCATGTTATGACTTTGATATATGATCAGTGATTCGATTATCAATACTCTTCCTATCTAATACTTGAAAATTGAATTCCAAGACAAGGACCCATCTAATCAATCTCGGTTTTTCATCCTTCTTCGCATCAAGTATTTAATAACAGAATGACTGCTAGGCGACCCAACCGCAAATAACACAAGAATATTCGCTTCCAAAAGATGTACCAAAAACTTTCGACTCAATTTATAACAGCGGCTAGTGTATAAAATTAATATGATGTAAATTTAGAAAATATTTTTACACACTAAAGGTACTACGCAAGTATACGTATCGTTTCAAGTAATATACTAAATAAAGACCCGTATCGATCCCACAAGAAGAATTATAAAGTGATAAATTTTCTAAATAAAAATATTTTTTTTATCTTTTAATTTAATTATAAATTACTATTAATTTACTAGATGCAACAGAAAAAATAATGGCAAAATGATTTATGAAAACTATATAAAATAAACAACTTTCTTTCCTTCAATTAAGCTAAGATTTTTAAGATAATTTAATATTCGTTTGAGAATTCGATTTTATGGTATCGTGCCAAATACATTCCTATTCTTACCCTTTGATCCGTGCACAAAGAACATTGTCGGTGAATTTTTAATTTAATTTAAATAAATAATTTAAAAGTAAGATTTGATTTTAAAAATAATTTTTAAATTAAGATTTTAAGATATGAAATCAAACCGATCTCACATCCCAAATACCATATAAACGAGCACCGTACCACAAACCGTGTATTTATCCCTAAGGATATACACACCGCTTAATTGTGGGGCTCGATTAAACAAACCAAAAGATTCGCGACATCCGTTTGTCCGCGAACCAATTTTATAAGCCGACAAATTCCCCCCGCTTAATATGAAAGTATTAAACAGTAGTTTATATTACCCGGGTTCTTTTAAAATTCCCTATAAGGGCAGGCCCCTATAGTTAATTACATCTTAAGTGACGGAATCACCTAAGAAAACTCTCGATAATAATAATAATTTCCGTTCTCAAGAATTTCAAAGTTTAAGTTTTCAGCTGATCAATTTCTTTGGACTTACCAGGAAACGATCAAGTTTAGAACATTTTCGTTTGAGAGACCAAAGGAAGAGTGGTAGGAATTACGGATCCGGCTAAATTTCGGTAATTTCCCGACTATCCTATCGTTTCGTTCGAATTCGTAAAAATCCTAACGTCTATTTAATGTTTTCGTACTTACTAATTTTAATTAATTAGGGCTTATACTTATATGATAGAATCATACAAATAGCCTCGAAGATGTGAGGGTTTATGTCGTATCGTACGACTACCTCGGAATCCTAAGACCTTGCTAGTAGCTTAATTTGCAATGCAAATGCCTAACGAAGAGCCGAGGATTTATGCCGCACTGTGCAAACTACCTCGAAGTCCTATGGGTTTGTTATTTAATTTAAGAAAGTTTTGTCAAGTAGACTCCGGTTTTGCCGATGACGATGGCCGTGCCGCCCACCATGGCTCGAGCTCCTTGTCATTGCAGTTTAGTTTAGAAGTCATAAATCAAAGGATGAGAAAAGGTTACAGGAAAATCTTAATTTCCAAGTGTTTTTCGTGTTTTAATTAAAACAAATCTTAAAGTCGATTATAACGACACCGGTTAAGATCCTACGGTTCCATCCTTCCGCATCATTATTTATTATCGTATTCACTTAGTCCAGATGAATTTGCTAAATTCAATCGAATGAGTTCCACACTTTCATTGCATCATGAACCTGCTAAGAACACGTAAATTACATCATTCGAGGTATTCCCGATCATCCAACATGACATTTTAATTTAGTTGTAATTGTAGTTTTGTGTTCTCAGTTTGTGATTAAATTTCGTTGAAGTTGTTTTATATTTTGAAATGTCGCGCGTGAATTTTATCTTGCAATAATTTTTAACTTAGTTTTGGTTTCAAATTTTTATGGACTACTTAAAGGTGTGGGTTTTCATGCAACAGCTTGTTTACCATGCAATAAAAGTAAGTGCGATGCGATTACATAAATCATGGCCACAGAATCAGTAATAAAATAAAAGCCGTACCCTATGTCTTCCCGTCATCCCAAGCTACACTTAAAACAAAATTGTAATATTTTACAAGTTCCTGTGTAAAGCTAAGGAAGGGTTATGGTTTTCTACCAAATTCCTAATCCTATAAATAATACCTATGACGTCTAGGTCTTCAGGTTTCGTTCGAGGACGATTTTCATCAAAGAACAATTGTTCAATTTGTTTATAAATATCCTATCATATCGAGGAAGTGCTTAAGAAGAATCTTAAACATCTTTTCAATATTTCTAGGATTATTTTAAGTCCAAAATGAATTCAATTACACAAATGAATTAATCGTCCGAGGTTTAAATTCGTTGTTATCTTACTCGTTGAACTGTGATGTTTAAATGTCCTATAAGCGAAGTAACATTTCATTTAATATTCTCATAGGAGTTATGACACCAAAGCTTTCGAGGGCAACGTGTTCAAATTGCCACATTTGGGCGATCAATTAACGTATGCAATTGAATATTGCTCAAGTTTTCGTTTTATATTTAATTTTCTTCTCGTTTTAAAGTGACATATTTAATTCAATTTAATTTTTAAATTTAAATAAATTTTCTCTAAACTTACAGCGATGAAACCATTGAAGTAGGGTTGAGGATCTTTTGAAACCTTGTCCCTAGCTTCGTCTCCATTATTTCTTCCTTCCATTTCTTCAAAATTTCTCAAATCTCTCAAGAATGAAGTGCAAGGGACGTAATTTTGATTGCTTGTTTGTTAGGGAAGAAGATAGGTTGATTTAAAGGGGAAAATCGTGTGAAAAACTCAAAATTTTCGATTTTTGCACAACTCAGTAACCGTGGCGCTTAAGCGCCGAATCTGGCGCCTAGGCGTCGGACCTATTGATACATAGTTGATTCTGGCGCTTAGGTGCCAAATTCTGGTGCTTAGGCGCCGGAACTATGTTCAACTCCGTTTCGCCTAATCGTCAAATTTCAAAATTTCATTCTCCAAGATAGGTAAATTATACTGGTAAGAGTATTTTAGACTCAATCATTATTAAACTATCATAATGAAGGTTAACTTGATCTCCTTCTTACTCATATTCAGAATAGAGTGATCCTATTTTTAAATCTTACATACTTCAAAATAATTTTTAGCCTACGTCATTAAAGACTTATAAGAATCAAATTTTTCTAAAGTAATATAAAATTAATCAAGATCGAGGCATAACCTTACATCAAAATATAAAGACACTCAAAACACAAGATAATTATGGGTTGCCTCCCACAAAGCGGTTGGTTTAACGTCATCGACCCGACTTAAGAAAATCTTTAATCGAGTCGACTCAATTTATAAGCCTCTTTATAAATCTTTTAAATATCTCCCAAATAAGGCTTCAATCTTACTCCATTTACTATAAAAATTTTTCCTGTTTTGGGATCTTTAATATCCACAGCTCCATAATGGTATACTTTCTCAACTAAATAGGGTCCAATCTATTTAGATCTTAATTTTCCAGGAAAAATTCTTAAACGAGAATTAAACAGTAATACTTTTTGTCCAGGGCTCAAAAATTTTTTCTGAAATTTTCTTATCATGCAACAACTTCATTTTCTCTTTATAAATTCTCGCATTTTCATACGATTCGTTTCTAATTTCTTCCATCTCATTTAGTTGTAATAATCATTTTTCTCCTACTTTATTCAAATTAAAATTAAACTCCTTTATCACCCAATACGCTTTATGTTCAAGTTCTACAGGTAAGTGACAATGTTTACTATAAATTAACCGGTAAGGTGACATTCTGATTGGTGTCTTATAAGCTGTTCTATAAGCTCATAATGCAGAATCAAGTCTATCAACCCAATCAGCTTCTTTTAGGATTAACAGCTTTCTCTAAAATTCTTTTAATTTCTCTCGTTTGATACTTCAGCCATTCCACTAGTTTCGTGGGTGATAAGCAGTTGCAATTCTATGTTTGATTCCAAATTTTTGTTGTAATGATTGAATTCTTATATTCCTGAAATGACTTGCACCATAAGTGATAATAGTAGGTGGTTGCAATTCAAAGAATAATTTTCACTTTTGCTTGATCTACTTCCATCCCTTTTTGTGATACTTTGTGACCAAGTACAATGCCTTTTGTGACCATGAATTGACATTTTTCCCAGTTAAGAACTAAATTTGTTTCTTCACATCTTTTCGGAACTTTGGCTATGTTTTCCAAACAAGATTCAGAAGAAGTTACAAAGACTGAAAAATCATCAATGAATATTTCAATTCTTTTGTCAATCAAATCACAAAATATTGACATCATACATCTTTGAAAAGTTGCAGGTGCATTACATAAACCAAAAGACAATCTTATAAAATCAAATGTTCCATAAGGAATTATTAATGTTGTATTTTCTTGGTCCTCGAGAGCAATAAGTAATTGATGATAACCAGAATATCCATCCGTAAAACGAAATATGAGTGTCCAGCTAATTTATCGAGAATTTGATCCAAGAAAGGTAAAGGAAAATGATCCTTTCTAGTGGCTTTATTTAATTTCCTATAGTCAATACAAATTCGCCATCCAAGTAACTTATCTTATAGGAATAAGTTCATTTTTTTCATTAACAATGACGATTACACCTCCTTTCTTCGTAAGACAATGAATAGGACTTACCCATTGACTATCCGAAATAGGATAAATAATACCAGCATCTAACCATTTAATAATTTCTTTTTTAACAACCTCTTTCATGATAGGATTTAATCTTCTTTGCGATTCTATAGTAGGTTTAAAATTTTCTTCCATTAAGATTCTATGCATGCAAATGGAAGGGCTTATTCCTCTTATATCAGCAATAGTCCAACCAAAGGCTTTCTTATAATTCTTTAACACACCTAAGTAGTTTTTCTTTTTGATCTTTAATCAGCTCGAAGAAATAATAACGGGTAAAGTTAATGAATTTCCAAGAAACACATATTTTAAATGGGAAGGTAACATTTTTTAATTCTAGTTCAGCGGTTTTTTTAATTGAGGGTAAAAGCATATCATTTTGAGTTATGTCTAAAGTTTCCCAATTATCTTTAATAAAATGAGACTCTTCTTGTTCTACCACTTCATCTTCATCAATTAAAAATTTAAATTTTTCTTCGTAAATGACTTTACATTTTTCTTGATAATGTTTTTCAATTAAATAATCAATTATATCCATTCGATAACATTTCTCTTTATCAGGGTACCTCATTGATTTAAGAACATTGAATTTAATTTCTTGATCATTAACTCTCATGGTTAGTTCTCCTTTTCGAACATCAATCATAGCCGGTCCGTAGCTAGGAAAGGTCTCCCTAAAATAATAGGTATCTCTTTATCTTCTTCCATATCAAGTACTATGAAATCTACAGGGAAGATAAATTTATCCACTTTAACAAGGACATCCTCTATAACTCCTTTAGGATAAGTGACAGATCTATCAGCTAACTGAAGGGTTACAGTGGTGGGAGTAATATCTCTTAAATCCAATTTTCGAAAGATAGAAAATGGCATAAGATTTACACTTGCTCCTAAATCACATAAAGTTTTTCCCCAAATTTTTTCTCCAATAGCACAGGGTATACTGAAACTTCCAGGATCCTTAAGCTTTTCAAGTAATTTCTTTTGAATTATTAGCACCGCATTCTTCACTTAATGCAACAGCTTTCAAAAGCTTCAAATTTTCATGTTTTTCTTAAAATATCCTTAATAAATTTTGCGTAGGTTGGCATTTGTTCCAAAGCTTCAAGAAAAGGTATGTTAATAGTAAGTTTCTTAAAAATTTCAAAGAACATAGAAAATCGATGATCTTATTTCTATTGTTTAAGTCTTTGAGGAAAATGTGGTGGTGGTTTTTCAACTTCCACATTAACGTGTATAACGATCTAATCTTGACTAGAGAGAGAGGTTCTTTAGGTTTTTCAATCTCTTCAACCTCAATCTCTTTTTCAATTTCATTCTGCAATCTTTCTTTTAATTCCTTTCCACTTCTAAGTTGCACGACCTTTAACTTGTTCATGTTCTTTTCCAGCTTTTCTTTGGATTAATTTCAACATTACTAGGAAGTGTTCCTACGGTCCGTTATTAATTAAAGTAGCAATTTGCCCCCATTTGATTTTCAATATTACGAATAAGCAGTATTTTAATTTTGTAATCGATTATTCATTTGCATAATTAATTCTTCTATCGATAACTTTTTATGTTGATTATTAAATCCAGGAGATTTATAATTTGAATTAACTTGATTATTCCAATTTCCAGTGGGATGAGATCGATTATTACCCCATTGTTGTTGTGAATTATTCAGTTAAAATTAGGATGATTTTTCTACCCAGGATTACAATAATTTGAATAAGGACTATTTTTGCTTGCAATAGCTTGTAAAGTTTCAATAGTTTGAGAATCTTCAATATTAGCAGAGTTATTATGCGAAATATTAATTGCAAAATTATCTAATTTCTTAGACATTGCCGCAACTTGTGAAGCTAAGATAGAAAAGGCTTCATTATCGTGAATACTAGCCATCTTTTTAGGATTAATCCTTTCGGAAGGCCATTGAAATTTGTTATTAGCCATTACTTCAATTAAAGTGTAAGCTTTTTCAAATGATTTAGACATTAAAGAACCTCCAGCAGCAGCATCAATAATTGATTTTAAAGATCCAATTAATCCATTATAAAATGTTTGAATAATCAACCAATCGTGTAAAGCATGATGAGGACATTTTCTTAATAGTTCTTTAAATCTTTCCCAAGTTTCATATATTATCTCCCGTCAAATCGACTAAACGAAGTAATATCATTTCTTAATTTAGCAGTTTTAGAAGGAGGACAATATTAAGCAAGGAATTTTTGTGCTATTTCAGCTTCATGTTTTAATAGAATCCGATCGCTAATGAGTTTAACCACATCTTTGCTTTAGCTCTTAAAGAGAAAGGAAAGAGTCTAAGTCTAATAAGCATCATAAGAAACATTGTTATATTTAAAGGTAGCACAAAGTTCTAAAAAACTAACAAGATGTAAATTTGGATCCTCATTCGGTGATCCACCAAATTGATTGTTTTGCACTATTCGAAAAATAGACGGTTTAAGTTCAAAAGAATTAAGCATCTACAGTAGGTATTTCGAACACTACTATGAAGTTCATCAACTCGTAGGGTTAGCATAATCCCTTAATGGTTTATAAACATTTTGATCATTAAGTTCAATCGGATTTTGTAAAGTAGCCATTTCTTGAAATTTTTGAATTTGTTTTCCTTTTTAATTTTTCTAATTGTTCTTTCTAATTCGTAATCTAAAGGTATTAATCCTTCGAACCAAATCTTCGCATAAAACAAGGAATAAAATATATATCTTTTTTTTATAAAAATTTATTTATTATTATTTTTTTTATAAGAAAATTTATACTATTATATTTCTTTCTTCCCCGGCAACGGCGCCAAAAACTTGACCCGACCCGCAATAATGCAGTAATATTCTCTTCCAAAAGATAGCCAAAAACTTGACTCAATTTATAAATAGCAGCTAGTGTATAAAATTAATATGATGTAAATTTAGAAAATATTTTTACACACTAGGGGTACTACGCAAGTATAAGTATTGTTTCAAGTAATATAGGGCTTTGAAACAAAGACCTCAAGTATCGATCCCACAGGGAAGAATTATAGTGATAAATTTTCTAAATAAAAAAATATTTTTTTATCTTTTAATTTAATTATAAATTACTATTAATTTACTATATTCAAATAAAGAAAACAATAATAAGAAAATGATTTATGAAAACTATATAAAATAAACAACTTTCTTTCCTTCAATTAATCTATGATTTTTAAGATAATTTAGTATTCGTTGAAGAAGTTGATTTATGGTATTGTCCCAAATAGAAGCATTTCTATTCTTTACCCTTTTATCCAGGCGCAAAGAACATTGGCTAATTTACAGATCAGGTCTGGATGTATTGTTAGTAGAATGGGTTAATCTAGGCTCACACTTCTAGATGTCCAAGGGTGGATATGGTCAGCCCTACTAGTGACCCCTTCCTAATCTATAAATCAAATTATAAGAATTTAGTCTGTCACTCTAAAAACTTATCAATTCTACGCCCTTAAATCTTATCTTCCTATTTATTTCGCACTTCACCTTGAATAGCCCGCACATGGCCTTCGACTACCCAAGGATTCATGTGACATTTACAAGTTAAGAGTTCTTCTCCTTCAAGCTCTCAAAACTCTTCAACAGGTTTTAACAATTTAAATGGCCAATTTAATAAGTAAAGTAAGATTAGGTATTAATGTCATCACAATGTTTTGAAAATATTTTGAATTTCAATTCTCCATCGAATCTTTATATTATCTTATCTATCTCTTCATAATCGAAGGAAGAAAGTAAACTAACTACTCGTAACACATTGAAAATAAATAGTAAAACATGATAAATAAACTTTGAATCAAATTTAAAAATACTTATCTCAAATTTTTCTTCTACAGATCTTCTGATTCCTACTGACTCCACAGTGTAATGAACTCCAGATGCAACAACTTGAAAATAAACTCACTAAACTAAATAAAAGTGGCCCTAAATTTCTCTCTCTATTCCTCTCTCTAAGGATGAGAGATCCTAAGTGGATAAGAGAAAGGGTTACAATGGGAGGGGCACGTTTTCTGAAGAAATGGACCCATATTTATAGGCTGCAAGGGTTGCCTTGAGGCACCTCTTCAAAACATGTCCACATTCAATGAATCTTCTAGAAGGTCGGTCTGGCGCCTAGACGCCGGACACCGCCTTCAGTTCTTCGCACCTCTTCACTTTGGCCCGCACCTCTTCGCGTTTAAAACCGTTTTGGAGCGTCCAAATGCAATTTATCACATGTTCTATTATCAAGGAACAACTGCGAGTCTTCTAGAATGTCCAATAACCGCTCACTCTGTCAAAATAACTGATCAAACATTGTCAAAAACTTGACAGTTTTTGTATCGAGTCTGGCGCTTAGGCACCAGCTTCTGGCACCTAGGCGCCAGGCCATATTTTTTATACTTTTTGTATTTTGCTCCATTTTTGCTCCTTTTTCTCCTTTTTCTTTTTTAGACCTTTTACATCACCTACATCCAAAAACACAAAAAATACCTTTCATTAAAGCATAATATCCTTAGAAATTAAGAATTAAGACATAAAGAAATAGGTATTTTTTATAGATCATTAGCCCATCAAATCAAGAAAAGAACTTTGTCTTATGCATTAATAAACATTACATTATACGAAGGTCTTTCGACTCGTATGTGGCTAAGGTACCCGAGCCGGTCCGAGGCTCGTGAAATTGTTAAAGAGGTGCATTCAAGACTTTGTGGCTCTCATCAATTAGGTCTGAAGATGAAAATGAAGATTAAAAGACTAGGGTACTACTGGCCCTCAATGATGACCGACTGCATGGAGATTGCTAAGAGTTGTCACCAGTGCCAAGTGCATGGATTGGTTCTACATCAACCTCCAAATGTGCTATATCCGACAATTGCGTCGTGGCCATTTGAATGTTGGGGCACAGATATTGTGGGTCCAATAGAACCGCCTTCTTCGAGAGGACATCGCTTCATTCTTGCAGCTACAGACTACTTTTCCAAGTGGACAGAAGCAGTACCGCTCAGTGAAGTGAAGGCACATCACGTGCTACAGTTCTTCAAAAATCAGGTCGTCTATCGCTTCGGGTACTACGCGGAATCATTTCGGATAATGGGTCCGCGTTCGAAGCACGAAGATCAATAGTTTTGTCAGAAGACACAGGATCGATTGGTGCTATTCAATGATCTATTACCTAAGAGCAAATGGCTTGACCGAGGCTTTTAATAAAACTATCGTCCAAATCTTAAAGAAAACCTTGGACGACAACAAAAGGAATTGTCACGAGAAGTTGTTAGAAGCCTTATGGGCCTACAGAACGACTTTCAGGAGTCCTACTCAGTCTCCGCCCTACGCTTTAGTGTATGGGTCCGAGGCAGTTCTACCCTTGGAAGTTCAGCTCCCATCACTCAGAATTGCAGTTGCAGAGAAGACTACTACAGAAGAAAATGCCAAATTACGGCTGGAAGAATTGGAAAACTTGGAAGGAAAGCAACTTGCAGCGCAACAGAATCTAGAACTGTATCAAGCTAAGTTGATCCAAGCCCACGACAAACTGGTCCGCCCAAGGACGTTCAAAGTCGGTGACTTGGTCCTAGTTCTCAATAGACCTATTCTTGCACACCGCAAGATAGGAGGTAAATTTGAACCAACTTGGGAGGGGTCGTTCGTGGTCGAGACAGTCTACTCGCGAGGTTCTTACCGACTTGTGAATTGTTGTGGGGAAAGATTTATGCTTCCAATCAATGGACGATATTTGAAGAAGTATACGCAACCTGATGTTTCAAAGAATGAAATTTCATTCCTAGAAGCACGGGTAGAGTGATCATATATAACTGGGTCCGAACCCAAAAGAAAATGAATGATAAAAATCATAAATAAAAAATGTGTGTTAAAGAAAAACATATGCAATTGAAGTAATAATAAAATTTTGACTTTTCCTTTCGAGAAGCTCACTCCTGATCTTTTCTTATCTTCTCTTACTCTTATAAAATTTGAAATAATTAAATAAGAATTTTTCATTAATAAGTAACTTTTCTTATTGTTCTCGTCCTGAGTATAGCCCCTGATCGTTTCCTTATTTTCTTTTCAGGGAAATATCGAACGAGTGGCTGTTCCTGAACTTTAAGGATGGCGTAAGTCTTGCACTCGAACAAAGAAGAGCTGATAGCGAGATGCTCCGATAGAGGTCGGCTCGGACCTTGCACACTCGGAGTTGGAATATGAGGAAACCGCTAGACTCGTCGTGGATCCCGAGCGGTTCCATGGGAAGACAATGGATGAGGCTCAACAAGAAGGCTCCCAAGCCGCAAACAAGAAGAGGAAGATCAATATGATCGAGGAAAACAAGATGAAATCAGTGATAACGTCCGCAGGAGGAAAGCTTGTCAGTGCTGCTCCTACCGAGATTCATGGGGAGAGGAGAGCCACCCTGACCCCAACTCAGAGAAGAAACAAGAATCGTCATATCGCCAAGATGCTGAAGAAATTAACAGAAGAGCAGAATAAGGAAGAAACCCCGACGGCCGTAGCAGTTACCCCAAGGAGGCCAGTCCTCAGGAGCACCATAGCAGAGGTTGTTCCGGAGAAGGTTACTACAGAGCCTACAACTGAGATAGTAACGATCCCGTGAGAGCGTGACGGTGTGGAGCCATATATCCCACAAGTACGTCACTAGACCCCGACAACTGCAGATAATTTCGCAGCAAGAATCGGAGATGATCCGCAGGGTGCGGAAGCAGAACTTTGAATACTTTCGGAGAATCGTAGGCGTATATGTCAACATCCCGGAAGGACTAGAGTTACATACCGATGTTTTCTCTCATTACGAGCAGAGTGAGATTATAGACTACGTCAATGAGCCGAAGAAACAAGGTCGTGCAAGATGATTACGTAGCAGGACCTACTCCGAGCTAAAGAAATGGAAAAGAGGTGAGGGGAGGATTACGCTCGTTACAACTTCACCGATGACAGGAAAGGAAATCCGCCGTGGATACTCGCTACGATGAAGTGGATCCAATGCCAGCTTTAATTAAGAAAATGATAAAAAGGTTGGTGGCTTGGCGAGTTCTACCCTCTGATGGCATACAGAACAGCTGTATTATCAACATCTATGCAGATGGAGATTGCATTCCACCTCACACAGATCATCATGATTTTGTAAGGCCCTTTTGTACCGTTTCCTTCATCAACCAATGCAACTTTATGTTCGGGACAGAACTCCGGATAGTTGGCCCCAAGGAATTCCGAGGGCCGGTGGAGATACCTCTACCGGTAGGCTCTGTCCTCGTACTACAAGGAAATGGTGCAGATGTAGTAAAACACTGCATACCGGGAGTTCCCTACGAGCGAGTCTCCATCACCCCCAAAAGGATGGATGAGTGTAAGATTCCGGTCTACTTCCGACCGGATCCAAAACTAGAGAATTTGCGACCATACGAGTCGTAGGCTACATAGTAGTAGCACACCTCTAAAAAACACTTACGTGGGATTCTTCCTCCGGAAATTGGCTTAGAAGGTGATGTTATTACCTATGTAGTTTACTTTTCGGACATGGATGAATCAAGCGACAGGCTTTGTCAAAGTACACGGAGATATCAATGCAGCTTGTGTTCGATATATGTGAACTTTCGTAAAAATTTGTTTTCAAAAAGATGTCATCGAAATGTTTTGATGGAATCACTCGATGTATCTTCGACATTTTAATGGAAATGAACTTTGTGTTTTGCCTTCAGTTTGGTGCAATTGACTACAAACGCCACCAGATCTGAGTTTAACTCGGCTTAAAAGAAAGTTGGACGAAGAACGATTTGAATGAAATAATAACAACAGAATAAAATTTGAATTCAAAGTCTGAATAATACACAAACCAAAACTCAAAACAGATCAACTTAAATTTTTTTTTTGTTTTGAACCAAGTAAATCAATTTCGATTCACTAAAAGCAATGAATAATAAAAATGAGGCTCCGAATCCGATATCCCCAGCCTCTGGCTGTTCTCGAGATCTTTTCGATTCTCTGCGATTTTTCCCCTCTTTTGAGAAGGTCGCTGAGTCTATTGACACAGAACCACGAGATTCTCAATTTGGTTCTGATGGCGTGGATTCACTTTCTTCGCTAAACTTTCAACCTTTGATGAAATCCTTCGGGACGTGAAACACTTTCATGTCCCATTCCAATCTTCTACTCGCGCTTCCAACCATCGAAATCTTCATGAATCAATCGTCAACCTTTCGAGATCGGTACCTAAATTCCAGCTCTCTCCTTTCGAGGTCGGCACCTAAATTCCGACTCTCTTTCGAGATCGATACCTAAATTTCGATTCTTTTTCGAGATCGGTACCTAAATTCCACCTCTCTCCTTTCGAGGTCGGTACCTAAATTCTTTCTAGATCGATACCTAAATTTTGATTCTCTTCCGAGACTGGTACCTAAATTCCAGTTCTCTCCATTCGAGGTCGGTACCTAAAATCTGACTCTCTTTTTGAGATTAATACCTAAATTTCAATTCTCACTCTTTCGAGATCAGTACCTAAATTCTGATTCTCATCCTTTGTGAGGTCGGTACCTAAATTCCTACTCTCTTTTTTAGATTGATACCTAAATTTCAATTCTCACTCTTTTGAGATCAGTACCTAAATTCTGATTCTCATCCTTTGTGAGGTCGGTACCTAAATTCCAACTCTCCTTTATCGATTGATACCTAAATTTCAATTCTCACTCTTGCGAGATCGCACCTAAATTCGATTCTCATCCTTCGTGAGATCGGTACTTAAATTCCGACTCTCTTTTCGAGATCGATACCTAAATTTCAATTCTCACTCTTTCCAGATCGGTACCTAAATTCCGATTCTCATCCTTTGTGAGGTCGGTACCTAACTTCCGACTCTCTTTTCGAGAGTGATACTTAAATTTCAATTCTCATCCCCTTCGAGATCAGTACCTAAATTCTGATTCTCATCTTTTGTGAGGTCGGTACCTAAATTCCGATTCTCTCTCCGAGGCTGGTACTTAAATTCCGGTCCTCATTCCTTTCGATCAGTACCTAAATTCGATCTTCTTTCCGAGGTTGTAGCCTAAATTTCAACTCTCTTCGTCGAGACTAGAGCCTAAATTCTAGTTCTCCTTCAACTTCCGAGGTTAGAACCTAGGTTCTGATTCTCATTCCAAATTCTGAATCTTAACGAGGTCCACCTTGAAATCAATCTTAAACCAAACTTTAACTAAAATTGAAGCTCAAATCAATTTGGAACTCAAACTCAAAATTGAAACGAATCTAAAATCTAATCACTCCAAGTCTTGTGATTTGGAATTCACCTCCTTCTTCCCGCCGAGAGTTCGTGGATCTTCGATCTTAGAGATCCGCCCGACACTCCCCAGCAGAATTTTTCTCACTGCGTTCTAAGTGTGTCACTTAGACTTCGTGTTGGTTTTGTTGATCTCTTCGGTCAACACCAATACGCGCGGTGTGCTCCGTCGACGACACCACACCTATCGGGGGTCCATTTGTCGACTTCATTTTTATCGAGGTCTTTTCTTCTCTCCTTAGTTCTTAGGATCTAGTCATAAGGTTTCTCCTCGACTATCCTAGAGGACTAGAATCGGGACCCACCCTTTAGCAATTCAGCTACTTCTTGACTCCTCTTAGGATCACACTTGGATGGTTGCAAACCTTTAAATCAGCTTAGAAGGTTAAGACCACCATATGGAGAACCAATAGTGAGCTCCTATAAGGTTGTTCAAGCCATAGGACTATCCTGGGTGGCCTGGTCCTGGTGAGGTCTGGCTTACACACACTGCACTCTCACATACACCATCCTTACCCAATTCCTCCCCCTGGTTCATTGGAGCACTCATGCGGCTAAGTCCAAACCCCTAAGCATTTTGGCCAAGAGGGTCGGGAACAACCCATGAGATGTTCAGGGTGGACATTTCTTGGTCCATGGCTTACTTTAAGCTTCATCATGATCAAAATTCAACTTTTGCCAAAATGCCCGGTTTCGACATCTGGTCCTTCAAACCTACCTAAAATTACCTAATTGCCCCAAATTTTCCAAAAACTTCCAAAATTACCCAAAATTCCCAAAAATTCTAAAGATCATTTTGAAACAACCCCCACCTTTTAAATTCACCAAAATACCCCAATACCCTCCAAATAACCTCTTGATACCCTAAAATACCCTTTTGGCACAAATTTCCAAAAAATTCCAAAAATTCCCATAAAATTCCAAAAAATCCCAAATATTCGAAATTTCATTTTGTTCAACTACACCATAGCCTAATTTTGCCAAAATAATCCACTTTTATCAATATCCCTAAATTGACCCATTTTTAACCTAAATGGACCCAATGTCACACCAAACCAACCCATTTCACCTCAATTTTGCCCAATTTCAATTCTAAAGTTTAATTCAACATCATTAATATCAATCTAAACAAAATACAAGCCCAATTTGATTCATATTTGAGTTCAATTCCATTTGAAATCCAAAATCCCCCATTTTAGCCTAAAGTGAATCCATGCCCTAAACCTACCAAATTGATTACCCAAACCCTAAAATTTCTTCCCAATTTATGTTGGGAACTTTTCAATACATTCCCCTAAACCATTTAAAATTTTCAATTGGGTCTAAACCCCACCTTAACCCAACTTGGACCCAAGTTGATTCAACCTTGCCTAAATTAACCAAAATACCAAAATCCACCAAATTGACCTTCCAATTGAACTCAAACCCATTCCATGTCTTCATGAAAGTTTTTCATGGTAATCATTTCTATAATGTTGGACAAGACACTTGGACCTAAATCAAAGCCAAACCCAAGTTAGCCTAACCCAAACCCAAGTGAGCCAATTTGAACCTATGGCCTAATCAAACCAAATTGAACCAAGGGTGGCTAAACCAACCTTTCCACAGCCACCAAGTGAACCCTAGGATCCACCTAGCCCAAGCTAAGTGAGCCATGGACCAAGGGTTCACCATTTTAAGGGATCTCTTCCCTTAAGTGGATAAATCCTCTTTTGCCTTACCCCAAAACCTCCCCACAACTGCTAATCACCATTAAACCTCTCCATGACTCACTCGACCTCGCAGGCCGGCTCCCCGTCCTCGCCGGCCGGCCTAGCTGCTGGAGGGGGTCAAAATCAAGAGCCACCACCCACCTAAACTCACCCAAACTCCACCAAATGGCCACCTCGGCCAAATCGAACATTGGAGCCTCTCTCGCCCTCCACCTAAGCAACCGAATCCACCCTTCGATAGAGCCCTAGCTCGGCCCCAATGGCCCTAGACATTCGAGCACCACCTCTCGGCCATGAGAGAGGTGTTGAAACTTTTCTCACCGTAAGCCCTCCAAATTATTCCTAGAGCTCCTCCTAGCCAAGAGAAGCTCATCCCCACCGTTCTCCGCGCCCGAATCACCTTACCGAGCCCATTTCTCGACCGAAAATCGAGCTGAAACGGGACACTCTCCGAAACTTCACCAAATCAAAATTAACTCTTCCCACACCTTCACCGGAGGTAAAGGAGAAGTTCCCAGCTGAAAGCCCCCTCTCCAGGCCACCCGGCTTGTTCCAGCCCTCCGAGCTTTGTGATCGGGCTCGGTGGAAGTCAAGCCTGAGCAATTCACCACGGCCTCGGGCTTCATCCCTAGCTTCCTTGGACTCCAACGAACGTGCCGAGCCTCCTCGATAGAAGCTTCACTTCTCGAGCCAAGGTATCGGCCTCTTCTTCTTCCGAAGCTTCCAGCGATTCTTCATTTCATTCAAGTCAATTTCAATGCATGTTAGCCGTATGGATGTGTTCGTCTCTTCAAGACAATTTCATAGAGCATAAGAACGTTTAATTTGGTTAAGTATCGAGCGAGATCCTAGTGGTTAGAAGGTGGACGACTCATGGGACGCACCGGCCGTAGATGATGACCGAGGACCGTCGGATGGTTCGTGTATCGGGTGAACGACTGAGATCGCGCCGGACGAATCAACCGGACATGAACCGGCGGGCCGCGCGGTCGCCGAGTCGGATGGCGGCGCCGAATCGGGAGCAACCCGTGGAGTTCGATCTCGCCGTAGGTCGAGTTGGCGGCGACGTGGATGAGTAGGAAAATTCGATTTTTCTTATTTATTTAAATACCAAAAACTTCAAAAATTGATATCTATGCATAGAAAAATCATAAAAATAAAAGAAAAATACTCCTCTTACTCAGAGTGAACGGAGGAGAATAATGTGGAAAAGGAATTGATCTATTTTGTTGAGTATTTTATTTTTAATTAATTTAATACTCGTTTTGAGTATTTTAATTCTCCATGCATGTATACATTTCACCATGGCATGAGACCATAGGGCCTTTGAACCTCTCGATCTTGGGAATATTCCCTGAATTTTTCAAGGTCAGAGGCCATCTCTATGGAAAGTTATGTATTTTTCAAGTTTATGTCACTGTTTTTGACATTTTAATTCCAAAAAATAGCACGTTGCTTAGAAAATTCTAGGAAAATTTGATGAAGTTCATTAGGACTAGAGGACCTCTAGGATAATTATGGTTCGAGTTAATTCATTAAGGATAACCCTAATCGGCCTAAATACTCAAAATTAAACTTTATTTAATTAGAGTTAATCACATATTAAAATGACTTGAAAATAATTCTCCATTGATCTTCGGGATCGGGGAACCTCACATAACAACTTGAAGCCAATTGGAAATGTTTAACCCTACTAAATGGATTAATTAAAACCACATAATCAAAATTAAACTTTAAAAATTCATAACTCCACAAATACATTTAAAAAATTCACCAAATTGATTTTGGGACTTCTCTGATATCAAAGGAGTCTAAGAAAAATAAAATTGGAATTTTCTAAAAATTTTCATTTTTAAGCATATTTTAATATTTTTAATAATTAAAAAATAATAAAAATCACAAAAATAATAAAAATCATAAAAATGTCATATTTTGTCCCGTAATCACATAGGAACCAATCAAATATTTTTCCCAAGTCTCTAGGTTAAGATATTTAATTTTAAAGCCTTAAAACATTTTTTTAATTAAAAAAAGTATTTTCTAGCCTTCCCACTAAATTAATTCTAATAAATCAAAAAAAAATCATAAAAATATAAAATTTGTTTCTTTGACTTTCTTGAGGTCAGACGGATTTTTGAAAAATATAAAATTCATTTTTCAACTTTTATTTTATTTTATAATTAATTAAAACTCCAAAATTTAGAATAATTATAATAAATAAAATATAATTCAAAAAATCACCAAAATTGGTTCAAGTGGTCCTCTGTTCATCAGGAACATTCCATAATTTTCTTAAGGATAAAAACTTTACCTTGGTGATGTTAATGAATTTTCTTTGAAAAAACCCCTATTTTCCATTAAAAATAATTATATAAATAAATTAAATTCAGAAAAATCACTTTTTCTCCTCTAATGTCTTAATTGACATGTGAGTGAAGTGGCATAAAAATTTTAAGTTCATTTAAGCATAATTTAATGAGTTACAAAATAAATAAGCTTAAAGGGGCATAAAGGTAATTAAAAGATTTTAACCCCTAACTAAAACTTTAGGTTTAATCAAAATGGGGGTAAAATATCTGATTTTAATTTTCTCTCAGATGATTGAAACTTTGGGAAATCAAAGGGTAGGAACCCATTAATCACTTTAATAAACAAAAAAAATGAAATTTTAATTAAGTGAATAATTTAAATTTTGGAAGATTAATTGAAATTGGATTATTAAAATGGGGATATAACTTAAGAGGATATTGATTCTTTAATTTAAAAATCCCTAAATAAACCATTTAATAATACTAAACTCTTAAACTAAAGAGGATAAGTGGAATTAATAATTAAATGATTAAAAGTAAATAATTCCTAAACCTACATCATTAAATAATTTAATAATCGATTAAAACCTAAAATGTTAAATAATTAAAAAGTAAACAAAAATATTTGAAACTAATCTAAAATCATCTCAAAACAAACTTAAATCAAAATTACAAATTTTAAATAATTTTAAGACAACTTACCTTTAAACATAATGTAAAAATTAAATTAATTAATATAATTAATCCAAATTAAATCCTCAAAATTTAATAAATAATTTGAACACCACTTTTGACCAAAGTTAATATAAAGATTTAAATTAACATGATTTTGATATCATTTATAAAGGTTTAACTTAAATGAATCAAACATCATTCCAAACTTAAAATTATTGATTAAAGTTTCATAATTAAATCACATTAAAGTAAATCATCAACTTTAACTTCAAATCATTAAAATCTTTAACAAATTAACTTGCCCCTGAAAGCTTTAAATTTTTTTAACTATTAAATGAAGTATTAAGTGAAATGTCACTTCACTCATAGGACAATCAAATATCCTAGTCCACTGAGCAAGGGAACAAAACTTAACTAAACCCTTGGATGATTAATTCACCTGTGTAATTAAATTCACTTGGACTCAAAACTTAAATTCACTTGGATAATATTGAAAAAGATGTTTAGAATTTGTTCTAAGTACTTCCTCAATACGATGGGTAGTTTTAATGAACAACTGAACTTAATTATTCTTTGATGAAGAAAATCATCCTTAACCAATAATCAAGAACCTAGACGTCATAGGAAATGACTAGCTCTAGGATTAGGATTCTAGTAGACAACCAAAACCCTTCCTTTAGTCTTTACCTAAGTACTTGTTGAAACATTTAAATGCTTTAATATGTGCTTTAAAGTGTAGCTTGGAATGACGGGAAGACCCTCCGTGTACGCTTTTATGTTATCGTGGTTTACTCTATCGCATTTTATTTACTTACATCGCGCTTTACCTTCTCTTGCATGTTAAACAAGACTGTCGCATGAAAACCAAAACCTTTAGGATAGTCCCTGAACTGAAACCAAAACTAAATTAAAAGTCACTACAAGATAAAATCCACCGTCACAATATTCAAAATGTAAAACAACTCAAAATTTAATCACAAACAGAACAACAAAACTACAATTGCAACTAAATTAAAACGTCTCGTTCAATGATTGAGAATACCTCGGATGATGTAACCCATGTGTTACTAATGGGATTTCCCATAGTCTAAATGAACGTGTGGAACTCATTCCGTCGAGTTTAGTAAATTCATCCGGACTAAGTGAATTCGATGAAAGTAACGGTGCCGGGATGATGTAACAAGTGGGATCTTAATCGGTTCTGTTTAAACAACTTTAAGATTTGTTTTAATTAAAATATTAAAAACATTTGGATTTTAAGTTTTCTCTAAACCAAAACACTTCTCTCATCTCCCGATTTCACCTTCTAAAACTAAACCTCCGCAACAAAAAGGAACTCGGAGCATGGTGGGCAAAGCACGGCCATCGTCATCGCAAAACTCGGGTCCGTCTTCAAGAAACTTTCCTTAGAATTAAATAACTAAGCCGTAGAATTTCGAGGTAGTTTTCCTAGTGCAACATAAATCCTCAACCTTTCCGTTAAGCACTTGTATAATCATTTTATGCAAATTAAGTCCTAATCGATTTAGGATTCTGAGGTAGTTGTTTGGTACGACATAAACCCTCACATCTTTGGGGCTATTTGTGTGATCATGTCATACGAATATAAGTCCTAATTAATTAAAATCTGGCAAGATTGCAACATTAAATAAATTCCCAAATTGAAGCCAAACAATAGGATAGTTCGGGAAGTTGCCAAGATTCTTCTTGGATCTTCGCCTTCTCCTACTTTTCTTCCTTTGGACTCCTTAAAATAAATTGTTCCAAATTTGAAGCTAATCCCTTTTGAAAACTCCAAAATTCAATCATTTAAAAATATTAAACTTTGAAATTCTCGAGAGCAAAACCACTGATCATTATCGAGAGTTTTCTAAAATGATTCCCGTCATTTAGGATGTAATTAACTATAGGGGCTTGCCCTTATAGAGAACTTTAAGAACCCAGGTAATATAAACCCTGTTTAATTCCTTTATATTAAGCAGGGGAACTTGTCTGCTTATAAAATTGGTTCGCAGACCAAACGGATGTCACAAATCTTCTAGTTTATTTAATCGAGCCTCATC
Organism: Papilionanthe hookeriana x Papilionanthe teres; assembly: GCA_022702705.1. Classification (NCBI taxonomy): domain Eukaryota; kingdom Viridiplantae; phylum Streptophyta; class Magnoliopsida; order Asparagales; family Orchidaceae; genus Papilionanthe; species Papilionanthe hookeriana x Papilionanthe teres. The sequence goes on from CM040428.1 coordinate 136,718,773, forward strand.
ATCAAGCAGTGTGTTTATTCTTCGGAATAGATACATGATTTGTTGTGCGGTGCTTGTTTATATAAACTATTTTGGATGTGAGATCGGTTTAATTTCACATCTTATAATTTTTCAAATTTAAAATTATTTTCAAAATCAAATGCTATTTTCTAAATTATTTATATATTTAAATTAAAACATAAAAATATGCCGACATACCGCTGCAACTGTTTCTTTATTTCCCAGTCTGTGCAAAGTGTCTATGTCAATCTGTGATAGGACCTGTCATCCCTGCACTGTCACTGCAACTGACTCTTTCTGTAGACATGCGAACTCTTTTGCATGTCGGGCCAAAGCGTCTGCAAGGGCATTTTCTTTTCTGGGAATTTTGTATATTGTCACATTCGGAATCTGCTCTAGCGAGCTTCATCAGTATATCGAAAATATTGCTCGAGTCTTGGTTTCCAAATCTTGTATTATCCCGCGACTTGTTGTATGATCAACTGCGAATCATCGTTGTCGCCGAATTTTAAATTTAATTTAAATATAGATATAATTTAGAAAGTAGTATTTCGATTTCGAAAATAATTTTAAATTCGAAGATTTTAAGATATGAAATCAAACCGATCTCACATCCCAAATAGTTTATATAAACGAGCACCGCATCACAAACCGTGTATCTATCCCTAAGGATAGACACACCGCTCGATGGTGGGGCTCTGTTAAATAAACTAGAAGATTTGTGACATCCGTTCGGTCCGCGAACCAATTTTATAAGCCGACAAATTCCCTACTTAATATGAAAACATTAAACAGTGGTTTATATTACTCGTGTTCTTTAAAATTCCCTATAAGGGTAAGCCCCTATAGTTAATTACATCTTAAGTGATGGGAATCACCTAAGAAAACTCTCGATAATAATCAATAATTCTGCTCTCAAGAATTTCAAAGTTTAAGTTTTCAAAGGATCGAATTTTTGAATCTCAATAGGGAATGGATCAAGTTTGGAACATTTTATTTTGGGAATTCAAAGGAAGAAAAGTAGGAGAAATTACGGATTCGAAGTGAACTTCGATAATCTCCCGACTTTCCTATTGTTTCGCTTGGATTTAGGAAAGTCCTAATGTTTATTTAATGTTTTAATCTTCGCTAATTTTAATTAATTAGTGGCTTATATTTATATGATAGAATCATACAAATAAACTGGAAGATATGAGGGTTTATGTCGTATCGGACAACTACCTCGGAATCCTAAGACCGGTTAGGGCTTAATTTGCAATGCAAATGCCTAACGAAGAGTTGAGGATTTATGTCGCACTAGTGCAAACTACCTCGAAGTCCTATGGCTTTGTTGTTTAATTCTAGGAAAGTTTTGCTGAAGTAGGTTCAAGTTTTGCTGACGACGATGGCCGTGCCGCCCACCATGCTCCGAACTCCTTGTTGTTGCGATGTTTAGTTTTAGAAATCATAAATCGTGGGATGAGAAAAGTGTTTTGGTTTAGAGAAGTCTTAATTTCCAAGTGTTTTTTGTGTTTTAATTAAAACAAATCTTAAAGTCGATTATAACAACACCGGTTAAGATCCCACGGTTCCATCCTTCCGCATCATTATTTTTATCGGATTCACTTAGTCCGTATGAATTTGCTAAACTCAACCGAATGAGTTCCACACTTTCATTTAGACCGCGTGAAATCCCGTTAGCAACACGTAGGTTACATCATCCGAGGTATTCCCGATCATCCAACAGACGTTTTAATTCAGTTGTAATTGTAGTTTTGTGTTCGTTTGTGATTAAATTTTGAGTTGCTTTATATTTTGAAATGTTGTGGCGGTGAATTTTATCTTGCAATGACTTTTAACTTAGTTTTGGTTTCGCTTTAGGGACTATCCTAAAGGTGTGGGTTTTCATGCAATGCATTGTTTTATCATGCAAGAAAAGTAAAGTGCATTTGCGATAAAGTAAATTGCAAGAAAGTAAATTGCAGGAAAGTAAATTGCGATAAAATAAAAGCGTACTCGGAGGGTCTTCCCGTCATTCCAAGCCGCACTTAAAACACGATTAGAACATTTAAGCAAGTTCCTAGTAAAGCTAAGGTAAGGGTTATGGTTTTCTACCAAATTCCTAATCCTATAACTAGTCATTTCCTACGACGTCTAGGTTCCTTGTGTTTTTAGTTCGAAGACGATTTTCTTCATCAAAGAACAATTAAGTTCAATTGTTCTTATAAATATCCTATCATATCGAGGAAGTGCTTAAGAAGAATCTTAAACATCTTTTCAATATTTCTAGGATTGTTTTAAGTCCAAATGAATTTAATTATGTAAATGAATCGATCGTCCGAGGTTTTCAAGTTTTGTTAACTCGCTCGAATGAACTAGGATATTCGAATGTCCTATAAGTGAAGTAACATTTCATTTAATATTCTGTTTAGGAGTTATGATAACTAAAGCTTTCGAGGGTAAATTGGTGTTCAAATGGTTTGTGATTTAACTTTAATTTCATCGAAGGGTTTAAATTTGGAATAGTGTTCAAGTTATTATAGGCTTATTTCTTTATGTCTTAGGTGATGTTATTTAATTCAACTTAATTTAATTTAATTTAATTCAATTTAATTTAATTCAATTTAGTTTGATTTGATGTTACATTAAATTAATTTGATTTAATTTAATTTTTTTTAATTTAATTTGATTTAATTTAATTTAATTTAATTTAATTTAATTTAATTTTTAATTTAATTTAATTTAATTTAATTTAATTTTTAATTTAATTTAATTTTTAATTTAATTTTTAATTTGATTTAATTTGATTTAATTTAATTTTTTAATTTAATTTTATTCATTTTAATTTTAATTAAAATTTTAAAAGAGTTCAATAATTTAATTTTAGTTTAATGATTAAGTCTCTTAATGTTTTAAATTTGAATTATCATTTTAATTAGGAATTAAACATTAATGAAATGATTAATTTAGGGATTTTTTAAATTAAAGAATAAATCTCTTCCTAATAATATCCCTATTTTAATAATTCCAATTTTATTATTCTTCCAAATTTAATCAATTATTTAATTAAAGTTTAATCATTTTAAATTGCTTAATGGGTTTCTACCCTTCAATTATTAAATTTCAATCATCCAAATCAGATTAGGATCAAATATTTTACTTGTTAATTTTTTATTAAACCTAAAGTTTTAATTAAGGATTAAAAAAAAATTTAATTACCACTTTACCCTTTAAGCTTAATAATTTCATAACTCGCTAAATTGAACTCAAATGAACTTGAAATTTTTATGTGACTTCACTCATATGTCAATAAAGAGATGAGAGGAGAAAATGTGATTTTTTCTGTATTTAATTTATTTATATAATTATTTTTGGTAGAAAATAGAGATTTCCAAGGAAAATTTAATAACATGACCAAGGGAAAGTTTCTGTCCTTAAGAAAATTAGGGGACATTCCTAATGACCAGGGGACCACTTGGACCAATTTTGGTGATTTTTTGAATTATATTATTTTTATTATAAATATTTTAAGTTCTAGAGTGTTAATTAATTTAAAAATAAAATAAATGTTGAAAAATGAATTTTATGTTTTTCAAAAATCTCTCTGATATCAAGGAAATCAGAGAAGCAAATTTTGCAATTTTCTGATTTTTCTATGATTTATTATAATTATTTTAGTGAAAATGCTAGAAAATACATTTTTTAATTTTAAAATTACCCTAGAGCTTTAAAAATTAATATCTCACCAAATAGGCCTAAGAAAAATATGAGGTTTGTTCCTAAGTGATTAAAATTCAAAATGTGACATTTTGGTGAATTTTATTATTTTTGTGATTTTTATTATTTTTTAATTATTAAAAATATTAAAATAATATTAAAAATCAACTTTTTTAGAAAATTGAAATATTAATTTTCTTAAATTCCCCTGATATCAGAGAGGCTCCAAAACCAATTTGGTGAATTTTTGAAAGGTATTTTGAAAGTTATGAATTTTTAAAGTTTAAAATGACTAAGTGGCTTTATCAACCCAATTAATGTGGCTAACCAAGTCCAATTGACCTCAAATTTTTATGGTGGGTTCTTCTGATCCTAAAGGTCAATGGAGAATCGATTTGAAGTCAATTTGATGTATGGTTAGCTCTAATTAATTAGAGACCTATTTTGAGTGTTTAAGCCAATTAGGGTTGTCTAAAATGAACTAACTCAAAACCTATTTTTCCTAGTGGTTCTCTCGGTCATAAGGAACATCACCAAATTTTCCTAGAATTTATTTCACAACATGCTATTTATTGGAATTAAAATACTCAAAACAAGTGACATGAATTTGAAAAATCAATAACTCTTCATAGGATGGCCTCGACTTTGGAAAATTCAGTGAATGTTCCCAAATTCGCAGGCTTCAAAAGCCCTATGGTCTCATGCCATGGTGAATTGTATACATGCATGGAGAATTAAATGTATGCAGAGAGTAAATAAAATATAAAAAATAAAATACTTGATGAAATTAAATGATTTCTTTTCCACATTATTCTCCTCTCGTTCACTCGAGCAAGAGGGTATTTTTATTTTATTTTTCTCGATTTTCCTACACAAAGTTATGAATTTTTGAAGTTTAGGAATTAAATAAATAGAAAATATCCCTAATTTTCTATTTATCCACGCGGCGCCGCGTCATCCTCGCATCTCCGAACGCACACGCGTCGCGATCCCATTCGACGCCGCCATCCGAGTCGGCGCTCTCGGGGCCCGCCGTATCGCTCCGTCTTCCGATCCGACGCGATCCCGGCCGTCCGTCCGCGCGTGTATTAAATGGACGCGCATCCGTTCATCGTCCCCAAGTGTCCTCACCCGAGATCCGTCCACACTAAATCCCTAATATCTCACTCGATACTCAATGGATTTTCATGTTCTTATGCTCTATGGATTCGTCTCGAAGAGACGAACACATCTATACGGTTATCATGCATCGAAATTAAAGCATTTGAAATGGATAATCTCCGAAGCTCGGGATGAAGAATTAGCTCATACCTTTTCTGTAGAAGTGTGGCTTCGATCCGAGAGTTGTTGCACCTTCGATCGGATCTCAAGCAAGCTCCGCATGAAGTCTCCCGGTTCGGTGAATTGTCTAGTCGGACTTCGACCACGCCCGATCACTAAGCTTCGGAGGCCGGAGCAACCGGGTGGCCTCGGAGATGGGGCTTTTGCCGTGGACACCTTCCCTCGGTCCGGTGAAGGTGTAGAACCAATCAATTCGGGGATTGGCTCACCGTGGAGAAGAGTCCCGGTTTTGGGTGGAATTTCACTGGGAAATCGAGTTTTATCGATGGGGATTGAGGCAAATCGACACTCTGGGATCAACTCGCTCTAAGGGTGGAGAAGGGTCTCGGAACAATTTTGGCAGCAGTTTCGGCAAGGTTTGTGCAACTCTCCTCTCATGGCCGCGAGGGGTTCGGGCTTGAATAGAGGTGGCCTGGAGAGCCTCCCGTGGATGGCCAAGGGTCGGGATCACCTGCTCCGGTCATGGGAAGAACGACCATGGTGGCCATCGGCATGGGGCAACCAAGAAGGTAGAATTCCAAAGTCGGCTCACATGCGAGCTCTCGGGTATGGTGTTTTCCGGCGATCTCGGCGGCCGGCCGGCGGCATGGGTCACCATCTCGACCAGTGGAGGTCGTGGCTCTGGCAATGGTGAAGTCAATCGGGCTTGGACATGTGTAAAGTGTTTGGATTAAAATGGTATTGGGGAGAGGCCACTTTGGCTTGAAATCGGTCAACCCATTGGTTTGGGTCGGGTTCACCTCCCCATGGCCGGTCTTGGGCCGAGAAGACTCGCTAGGCTAGCCGGTCAAGAGGTGGTGATGTCCTTATCCAAGACTATTCGGATTAAATCTTGGTTAAGGAAAACATGCTTAAGGCTAATGACTTTTAGGAGATGGTTAAAGGACCTCCTCCTTTTTCCATTAATGGCATGGTCACATGCCAAACTTTCATGGCTTCATATGGCTTGTGAATGGCTCATCCTCGGCTCCATTCGTCTCGGGAAAAGCTTCGGTCAATTTCATAAAAAGGGATTTAAGAAAATTTTGATATTTTGATGGGAATTTGTATGGGGCTTGATTTGGAATTGTTTAATTGAAGACTTTGGAACTTAGGGACAATTTTGATTAAATGGATGATGAGGGGAAGTGCCATGTGGGCTTTGGATGAATTCGGGCTTTTAAATTCAAGGAAGTGGGCTTTTAGGAAAGTTTAAGGGGAAATGGGCTTTTTGATTTTAGGATGGGCATTTGGGTAAAGATTTTGTGAAGGACCTTGTCAAATAAATGTCATAATTGGTTTAGGGATGTTCTATGAAGGGTTCGGAGTCAATTTGGTGTGATTTGGAGTCGAATTGGTTTAAATTTGGGTTTATTCGGTAAGTGAGCCTATGTAGGTCAAATTGGGCTAACTTGGGCCAATGTTGGGCTAGGGTTGAAATTGATGTAAAATTAATGTTGAGAAGTATTTATGGGAGTGTTTCAAAGAGGTTTTGACTTTGGTTGGGCTTTGATTTTGGGGTTCGGGCTCATTTGGGTTAGGTTCGGGTTTAGGTCAAAAATGGGCCTTTTAGCTTTGGGTTGAATTTGAGTGGGGTTTGGATCTAAATTTTGGGCAAATCATGTTAATGTTTTGTTTGTGGGAATGTTAAGGAAGATTTAGAAAAGATTTGGGGTTAATTGGAGTCGAATTGGGTGAGTTCGGGTTAAGTTTGGGTCATGGGTCCAAATCGAGCTTTAAGGCCAAAAGTGAAATTGATCCCAATGCCAATCAAATTGGGCTTGGATTTGGTCTAGATTGGTATCGGGAATGTTGATTTGAAGTCTAGAACTGAATTGGACCAGAATTTGGGTCAATTGGGCAGGTTAGGTTCGACATCGGGTTCACTTAGTGGTTAAAATGCGTCAAATTGGGGGTTTTGATAAAAGTGGGGTAAATTGACAAAATTGGCCCATGGTGTAGTTGAACAAAATGAAATTGGGAATATTTGGGATTTTCTGGAATTTTCTGGGAATTTTATGAATTTTTGGATTTTTCGCTAAGAGGGGTATTTTGGGTATTCGGAGGGTATTGGGAGGTATTTTTGGAATTTTTGGTATTTTTGGTTATGGATGATCAATTTGAGTGGGGAGGAAATGTTTAGGATTGGTCTTGAGGAATTTTGGGTAATTTCGAGATTTTTGGAAAATTCGGGTAGTTTGCTAGCATTTTGTAGGTTAAGTGGTGTAGTGGTCCCGGGGTCAAAAATCGAAAATTTGGAAAATTGAAGATTAGGTGAATATAAGTGGAATAAAATCATTTTGGTTGAGCCATGAAGCCATATCAAGCCCACATGAGCCATGAAGGGACTCATTTGAGGCATTCACTATGTTGTTCCTAACCCTCTTAGCCAAGGGCTTGTGGGTTAGCGACCATCCATGCGAATCACCTACATGAGTCAGGAGGTCAAGTCGGGTATGGGTGTGTTTTTTTTAGGAGGTGTGTGAAAGTGTAGTGTGTAGGTGTAGTGTATAAGTGTAGTGTGTGTGTAAGTCGACCCTCACTGCACTGTGCCACCTGTAAGGCGCTCCTAAGGCCAAAAAGTCCCATAGGAACTCATCCTTTAAACTTCCACATTTGATTTCAACCCTCTAGGTGATTAGGGGTCTACAGTCAAGTTTGTGGGGTTTGCAGGGAGTTTAGAAGTGGCTTGAATTTCTAAAAGGTGGGTCTCAATTCTAATCCTCTAAGATAGTCAAAGGAAAAGCCTAAGGCTGGATCCTAAGCACTAAAAGAAGAAGAGAAGACCTCATCAAAAATGAGGTCAACAAATGGACTCCCAATAGAGTGTGGTGAGCCGACGGAGCACACCGCGCGTATCGGTGCCGACCGAAGCGATCAACAAAACCAATACAGTATGTCCAAGTAACAAACTTAGGACGAAGTAGAAGAGCTTCGCTGGGGAGTGTCAAGTATATGCTCGGAACCTGGAGATTCTCGAACTCTCGCCGGGGAAAGGAAAAGGAGGTGAATCCCAAATCACATGATCTCGGGAGAATTTCGATTTAGATTTTGTTTCATGTTCAAGTCATGATGTGTGAGTTTAGATTTCAATTGGAGTTTCAATTTAGATCGAAGTTCGTCAAGATTAATTCGAAGGATTTGATTTCAAATGAAAATTGGAATTTCGAGGTTTTAGATGTAACATCTTCAACCCCAAAAGAAGATCGAATCGATCGGATCGGATCATTACAATGAGGAAAGATCTCGTAGTAATGCGGTATCGGATGTAAAATCCTTAACCTCAAGAGTTTGATTTTGATGTATTTCATTGCGATAGGAAATGATCCTAAAGCAATGCAGCATCGATGCAAAATCCTTAACCCCGGAATTTGATTTGATGTATTTCGAGTGCAATAGGGAAAGAATCCTAAGCGATAGGCAACTGGATGTAAAATCCTCGACCCAAAAGTTCGAATTTGATGTATTTCAAGGTACAATAGGAAAGAATCCTAAAGCGATAGGCACTTGGATGTAAAATCCTCGACCCAAAAGTTCGAATTTGATGTATTTCAAAGGCAATAGGGAAAGAATCCTAAAGCAAGTGCATCTTGGATGTAAAATCCTCGACCCAAGAGTTCGAATTTGATGTATTTCAAGGCAATAGGGAAAGAATCCTAAAGCAAGGTACTGGATGTAAAATCCTCGACCCAAAAGTTTGAATTCGATGTATTTCAAGGCAATAGGAAAGAATCCTAGCAAGCAGGTACTGGATGTAAAATCCTCGACCCAAAAGTTTGAATTTGATGTATTTCAGCAGCAATAGGAAAGAATCCTAAAGCAATGCAGACTTCGACGTAAAAATCCTCGACCCAAAAGTTCGAATTTGATGTATTTCAAGTGAATAGGAAAGAATCCTAAAGTCATAGGCACTTGGATGTAAAATCCTCGACCCAAAAGTTTGAATTCGATGTATTTCAAAGGCAATAGGAAAGAATCCTAAAGAAGCAGTAGCTTGGATGTAAAATCCTCGACCCAAAAGTTTGAATTTGAATTTTTTTGGTAATTGATTTTGCAAAGATTTGTAGTGTTGATTCGAAGAGTGTGGAATTTCGGTTTTTCGAGAATTTCATGAAAGTTGTAAAAGACTTTCGTGGAAGGAAATAGATTAGGAGAGAATATGTAGATGTCACATATCCCATTCAAAAGAGTCGATCGGAAGTTGCTGGTTCGGATCGGATATAATTCCTCGCCATCGATTCGATCCGTGTCAATGGAATCAACCGCTTCCATCCCGATCAAGGGAGAGAATAGAACGGATTGGATTTCGTATTTGGGAGATTGAATTTGAATTTTCGATCGAGATTCGATTTAAGATCCGGAAGATCGAATTCGAGATTCGATAGTAGATTTGGAATCCGGAAAGATCGAACTCGAATTTGATCGAGATTCGGAGTCCGGAAAGATTGAATTTGAAATTTGGAAGGATGAGTTCGAACTCGGTTGAAATTTGATTTAAGATTCGATTTGAAATTTGGAAGATCACATTCGAAATTTGATCGAGAATTTGATTTAACATTTATGTTGATTTTGTTTATCTTTTAATGATTCAAATTTTATTTTATCGTTTATTTAATGTTCATGTGAATTTGGTGTTTGTCATTTTTTTTTAGATTTTTTTTTAAGGAAAGTTTTCTTTTATTCTCTTTTTTTTATTCCTTTTCTCGTTCTTCGTTCGAAGTTCATTTAACTTTAACGGCGTTTCCCAATCAATTTCGCACAAAAGAGGTGAAGGCCAAAAATGTGACATGGTCACTTTCATTCCAATCATGTAGTAAGGTACATCATACATCTTGATCCGGAATATATTTCATACAATCCATGTAAACTCAAAACGGATCGTGTATGATCTTTGTCGATCCATCCAAAGAAGCATCCGTCAAAAATCCATGTCCGAATATGGGGTACATGGTCAATAACATCACCTTCCAAGCCATCCTCGGCAAGGATGCCGTATGGATGTACATCGGAGGTGTGATATTTTCCATGTAAATCACAGCCAGTAAGGCCGGAGGCTCTCTAGCTCCGGTCCGGCCGGAAATGGTAAGGTGTCTTCCCGTCGTCCATCCTTCGAACGTAATCGAGATCCGCTTCACCGGTACTCCCGGTATGCAATGCTTAGCGATATCCGCTCCGTTGCCCTTCCGCATCATGACGGAACCTACCGGTAAAGGTATATTTACCGGCCCTCGGAACTCACCCGGACCTCGCTATCCGGAGGTCGTATCCGAACATGATGTTACACTCGCTCGGAAAGAGACCGTGCGTAAAGGTCCGACAAAGTCTTGGTGATCTATGTGCGGGGGTATGCGATCACCCCGTTTGTAGATGTCGATAATGCATCTATCGGGTATGCAATCCGCCGGCAGCACTCTCCATGTTATCAATCTCTTTACCATTCTCTTGATGACTAATGGCATCGGATCCACTCGCCCATGACGGAGTATTCCCGTGGGTTTCCCTTCCCGTCCTCCGCAAAGTTAGTAACAAAGATCCACATCGTATCGTGATTCTTCCCTTCCCCGGCATCCATCTCCGGGGTTCCGAGTATGTGTTTTCCTCAGCGGCCTCGCTCGGCCCATTCTTTTCAAATCCCGGATGCAATCCACGATTTCGTCGTTGTTCATACTCCGAGAATACATCCGTATGTAGCTCGAGGCCCTCTAAGTATATCGATTCTTCTCGCCTTTAATTCTCTCGAAGTATTCAAAGGTTTTCTTTTCAACATTCCGCATTCTCTCCAGCTTCGTATTCCGAATGATCCGCTGATGGCGAGGCCCGGTGACTTATCGTGGAATATACGGTTCAATCCCTTCACGTTCTCCCCGCATACCTTGGCTCCTCGTGATGATGCCCGTCGGGACATCCCCCGGGTCGCTTCCGCAACAAGGTCATGCATCATCGGTGGTTCTATCCGGTGGCGTGGTAGCCTTCTTTCTTCCGATCTTCCGGAGATTTCCCCGGTTCTTTCGTTATCCTAGGAGCCGGCCTCCTTTCTTTAGGTTCCCGGTGAACCGGTGTCCTCGAAGTGTATGCACCGACATTAGCAATCGTCTCATCGCGCCGGTCCGCGCCTAGTTTTGTTAACATCTTACTGGATACGGCGATTCTTATTTCTTCGTTGCGTTGCCGTGAGAGTAGCTCTTCGAACTTCTTGAATCTCCGCGGGCGCGGCGCCGACAAGCTCGCCTCCGCCGTAGCGACTGCGTACTTCATTTTCTTATCTTCTTCAATGTTCGTCTTTCTTTTCTTGCTGCCGGATCGGTGGCTTGGGCCACCCACTTTCATCACCGTCCGTCCGGGCAGCTCTTCTCGGTCAACCGGGACCCGCCACTTTCCTCGTATCGTAGGCCCGCCGGTGCGAAATCCGAGTCAATCTCGATTATCGCTCCATCTTTCACCCTCTTTTCATCGAGTGCAAGGCTTACGCCATTCTTAAAGTTCAGGACCAACCGCCCGTTCGACATTTCCCCGCGAAAAGACAAGGAAAAGGATCGGGGGTCGTACTAAGAACAAGAACATTAAGAAAATGTTTATTAAAGACATTTTTTTTATTATTCTTATATTTTTAAACTTAACAGGAATGAAGTGGGATAAGATCGGTAAGAGATTTTGATTTGGAAAAGAAAACAAGGAAAATTTTATTATCGGATTTTATTTATTTTAGCACATTTTATTATTTTTCGGGTTCGGACCCAATCATAAGTAATTACTTTCGCCCGTGTTTCTTAGGGCCGAAGAATTCATTCCTTCGAAACATCGAGTAGCGTAGTACTTTTTTAAGTATCGTCCATCGATCGGAAGCATATGTCGTTCTCCCCGCAATTCACTAGCCGGTAGGAACCTCCCGAGTATACCGCTTCAACCACAAACGGTCCTTCCCAAGTGGGTTCAAATTTTCCTCCTATCCTGCGGTGTGCAAGAATAGTCTCTTGAGAACAAGAACTAAGTCACCAACTTTCAAGGTTCTCGGGCGGACCGGCTTATCATGGGCTCGAACCATCTTAGCTTGGTATAGTTCTAAATTCGTCGCGCCGCAAGTCTTTTCCCTTCTAGGCTTTCTAATTCTTCGAGTCGTAATTTGGCTTTCTCTTCTATCGTGATTTTATTTGCAACTCGCAACTCGAGTGAAGGAAGCCGAACCTCTAAAGGTAACATCGCTCGGACCCATACACCGCGAGCGTAAGGTGTAGCTTGCGTAGGAGTTCTGAAGGTTGTCCGTAGGCCCATAAGGCTTCTAACAACTTCTCGTGCCAATTTCTCTTATTATCGTCCAAGGTTTTCTTTAAGATTCGAACGAGAGTTTTATTAAAAGCCTCGCCGAGGCCGTTTGCTCTCGGGTAGTAAATTGTCGAGTATCGCTAGTCGATTCCGTGTCTCCCGACAAAATTGTCGATTTGCGTGCTTCGAATGCCGTCCCATTATCCGAGATGATCCCCGCGCGGAACTCCGAAACGGTAGACAACTTGGTTCTTGAAAACCGTAAGCACGTGGTGTGCTTTCACTTCTCTAAGTGGAACCGCCTCGCCCACTCGGAAAAGTAATCCGTAGCCGCAAGAATGAAGCGATGTCCTTTCGAAGATGGTGGTTCTATCGGACCCACTATATCCGTGCCCCAACATTCAAATGGCCACGACGCAATTGTCTGGATGTAGCACATTCGGAGGTTGGTGCGGAACTACTCCGTGCACTCGGCATCGGTGACGCCTCTCGGCGATTTTCATGCAATCGGCCATCATCGAGGGCCGTAGTACCCTAGTCTTTTAATTTTCATTTTCATCTTCGGACCCGACCGGTGAGCGCCACGAGTCCCGAATGCACCTCCTTAACAATTTAACGGGCCTCGGACCCGCTTAGCACCTTAGCCACATTCGATCGAAAGACCTTCCGTATAACGTGTTGTTTATTAATGCGTAGACGCAGTTCTTTTCGATCCGATGGGCTAGCGACCTATCGTCCGGTAGCTTTCCCGTTTGCGGTGTAATCTATTAATGGTTGTCGCCAATATTCCGTGTTTTCTGTCACTGCTGCAATTGATCCTTTTTCTTTTTCTGATTTGTGTATCGCGTCTATGTCGAGCTGTGATAGGACCTGACGTCCGTGAACTGACACTTCCACTGATTCATCTTGCAAACATGCAAATTCTTTTGTGAGACGGGCTAGCGCATCCGCTAAAGCGTTTTCTCTCGGGAATTTTGTAGATTGTCACATTTGGAATCCGTTCCAACAACTGTATGGCATGCCGGAAGTATTGTTCGAGTCTTCGCTTTAAAATTCCGTACCGTCCGGCGATCCGTTGAATGATTAACCGTGAATCCCCGTAGATGTTGATGTCCGTTATCCCCATTTGAATGGTTAATTCCAGTCCCGTTATGAGGGCTTCGTATTCCGCTTCGTTGTTTGTACACGGCTCCGTCAAGTGGTAGGAGTATCTTAACATCCCCCGCTCCGTGTTATAAAGATTAGCCCGATTCCCGCCTTACCGGCACTATCACTTGCGATTCTTCGTCTTTGTGCGCCGAAGATGCTCCGTCGAAATATAATTCCCAACGTCGATCATCAAGGTCTTCTAGGTTCATTATTTGTTCATCCGGCAGATCGTCATCGAGAGGAGATTCCGCCGCAAAGGGTGTGCCGCAAGGAAGTCTGCTAAGACTTGTCCCTTTACGGCACGAAGAGGCACGAAAGTTATATCGAATTGCAATAATATCATCGACCATCCGGCAAGTCCGCCGGAAAGCGTTGGACGAGTCATCAAGTATCGCAATGGATTAAACTTCGAGATTAGGGTCGACCTTACGAGAAAGCATGTAGTGCCCGAGCTTTGAGCGGCGAAGATCGTGGCCAAACAATGCTTTTCAATTGCGGGATACCTTACTTCCGTCGGAAGCAAACGACGGCTTAAGTAGTAAAGAGCATTTTCTTTACCCTCATCATCGACCCGGCCAACGTGGCTCCGAGAAAGTCGTCTAAAGCCGCGTGTAAAGTATCGCGTCTACTCCGAGACTCAGGGCTCGCTAGGACGGAGGTGTCATTAAATATTGTTTAATGTCCTCGAAGGCCTTCCCGCATTTCTCTTCCCAAATAAATTTGGCGTCCTTTTTAACTAGTGCCGAGAAAGGCCGACACCTACTCGACAGTGCTCGAGATAAAGCGTCGAAGATATGCCGCCTTCCTCGAAAAGATCGTAGTTGTTTTAAGGTTTTGGGAGGCGGCATTTCTAAGATAGCTTTAATCTTCTCCGGGTCGATTTCAATTCCACGATGTCGGACAACGAATCCTAAGAATTTCCCGGAGGTGACGCCGAAGGCGCATTTTAAGGGATTCATCTTAAGGTTAAATTGTCTTAATCGTTCGAAAACAATTCTCAAATCATACAAGTGGTTGTCCTTTACTTCGCTTTTGATGACCACATCGTCCACGTAAAGCATTCGACTTGATTATGGATAAGATCATCAAAAATTCTTGTCATTGCTCTTTGGTAGGTTGCTCCCGCGTTCTTCAATCCGAATGGCATCACCGTGTAGCAGAAATACTCCGATCGGCGTTCGAATGCCGTAAGCTTTTCATCTTCTCGGAGCCATTTTTATCCGGTCTGTATCCCGAAGATCCATCCATGAATGAGAATATTTCATGTGTTGAAGCAATGTCGATCATTAATTCCGGGATCGGTAGAGGGAATTCATCTTTTGGACATGCCTTGTTTAAATCTCTCGAAGTCCACACAAATTCCCGATCCGACCATTCTTCTTTCCGATCGGGACTACATTGGCTAGCCAAGTCGGGTATTGTTCTTCACGGACAAATTTAGCGTCTACTAACTTTTTAACTTCGGCTATGACTTGTTGTTCGATTTCTAGACGCATTCTTCCGGGACCTCGTCCGACCGGGACCGAAGTAGGATCCACTCCTAGCTTATGGATCGCGACCTCTCGGAGCTAATCCCGGCATCTCATCGTAGCTCCAAGCAAAACAAGTCTTTAAATTCCATTAATAACTCGATTATTTCTTCCGAGTCTTATTTATCGAGTAAGGAGCTAACAAAGGTAGGTCTGGCTCTTCGCTAGTACCTAAGTTAACTTCCGTTAACTCATCTATCGAGATTTGATTTCTTCTTCGAATTCGGTGGAGCGTCTCCAATTTGTAAATCTTCGAGTTCGTCCGTAGTTTCCATGCGCTTTTCATTAGATTCGCAAGTGACAACCAAGCAAAATTCAGCATCATCAACCGACCCTACCGTGCCGAATCCGAGACCATGCTTTCGAGTCAGGTGGACGACCGGAGTTATTCCATAAATTTTCAAAACGTTGTGATCGACCTTTTGTCCATTGTCGAGGTAAGAAACCACGCCGAATTAAATTTCGAACACGTGGAGAGTACCACTCAAAAGGCAATTCCATTAATTCCGATGAAGTAGCATCTTCAAGTTGTACATTATTTTCAGCTTTGGAGGAAGGAGCACCACGAGTAGAATTTGATGGGCTTTGCACCACCGCTACGTACCTCTTCGACCTCCATACCCTCGATCTTATTAGAATGGATCGGGGTCAGAGTCATAGTATGTACATAGTGGTTAATCTTCTCGTACATCGATTTATATTCTTCGTTTCTTTCATCTTCGAGAGGGATTCTGAATTGCGGCTTCTTCCGACTTATTGTCGCTGGCTTCTTGTTCGATTTCTTTTTCTTCTTCGTAACTATCTTCCCAATCGACATTGATGGTCGGTTTCCTCCGTCCAACCGTCCTAACGTCTCTACCACGGCCTCGTCCCCGGCCTCGACCTCGGATGCGAGTCGTGGAGAAACCTTCACCATCTCGCCGTAAGGGAGTGGTGAGTGACCGTTGGACTAGAATTTCAGGTTCTTCGTTGTCCCGAACTTTCGTTGCTTCATTTGTTATGGTATCTCCGGAGAAGATCGTTTTCTTCGGTGGTGCATAATAAGCCGCATCCTCGTGGATTCCAATTTCATGTACGGAGAATGGTCGTAAGTCACCTTTGATGCACCGTTCCCCTCCATCGTAGTATTTGATGCACCGATGTAGAGATGATGGTACCATCCTCGTTTTCATGTATCCATGGTCGGCCCAAGAGAGCGTTGAACGACGTTTCGAATCAATTATGTGAAATTTCGCGGTTGTCTTTGCTAAGTCACCGGTCTTCATTAGCAGATGTTATCGAGCCGAGGGCTCTTTCTCCTTTCCTGGTCGAATCCTCTTAATAACATTTTGTCCGCCTCGAGCTCGCGAGCATCAATTTCCAAGTATGCTAGCGTTCGAAGATTCATTATATCGATTGATGCTCCCGGATCCACCAATACTCCGGAGAGTGTAAATTTTCCGATCAGAATCGAAATGTACAACTGGTCGGTCGTGATCTCGTCGTTCCAAGTAGTAGGTCATTGTCCGTGAAGGTAACACCTCGTTGTTCCTTTAACGAGCAAACCTCATCTAAGGAATCTCCGCCATTCGAGCTAAGCAAATTTACGGATCAAGTAAGGCCTCGATCGAGCTTCTCTCATCTCCTTTCGATAAGATGAGAGCGTCGTAGATGCTCGCCTGGTCGGTAGTTTCCTAAGATGGGCTAGCACGTTGTAGTCCACTTTATTTTCATGTGTCTCTCGCTTCTTCTCGAATGGGTATTTCTTCCGCCGGGTTGGTTCTTCTTGAACAACCACTCCGCTTTCCTTCGTCCTTCGGACTCATTCTCGGAGGTAGAACTTTTCCACTTCTTAAGTCGACTTCGTAATTTCCTCCGAATCTATCGTTGAGCTTGCCGTGTCTCTTCGAATCGGAATGACGAGCTCTTCCGGATTAGCTTCAAAGTCCGAAGGCTCTAACTCTATCGCGATCGGAGCTCCTCGAAACTCGCAGATAGATTCGTTGCTTGTTGAACTCTCGTAGCCTCCTCGATGGATGTCTTCTTCGTTATTTTACTCGTCGAGATCGTGTATGATTCTGAGAATTATCGTTGGTATCGAAATCGATATCCGGATTATCGTTAGTTACGTAATCGTTAGAAACAAGTCAAAACGTAGCCAACGCCATCACCCTTATCATTATACGATCCCACCGAAGTGAGCGTGATAATCATACAAAATCGAGGTTCGAGGGATTTCTCCCCCGAATCGGAAACAACTATCCTAGGATAAGCGACCCCTAGTCTAGCCTTAGGAGTCTCGGTCCTCTCCTCTTCGTCAATTTTCTTCTTCTCTTCAATCGTCTCCCGTCGAGGTGGTTCTTCTATCGCAAGTGATAAGTACCGGCCTAACGATGTTTCAAACTCCGAATCGAAGCTCGCACCGAAGCGGCTTGGATGCCGTCTAAAATCTTTTCGAAGACCTCGTCCAAGCGGTAGTCCATCCATCATCGGCCGCATAGGGATCTATCGAATGATGGGATCGGCCGAGATAACATCGACGGAACCTCCTTTCGGGGTTCCTTCATGTACTCCTTCGGATCGTTATATTCCCTTTCCGAAGGTTGTCATTGAGCCAACTTTTGAAGGTAATGCAATCTTCTATCTTATGCCCAAGCATCCGGTGGTAAGGGCAAAAGTTAGGATCCCATTTCTTGTCGACTTCTTCTGGTCTCTTAGGTTCTGGTAGTTGGAAATCTGGAGTCTTCATCAAACTACGGAAGATTTTCGGCACTGCTTCATTCTTGAACGGATATTCTCTGCTCAAAAGCTCCCTTAATGTACGTTGCGGACGAGGTGGTTGTTCATACTGCAGAGATGATTGATAGCTGGGCCGGGGTTGCTGGTAATTCCGTTGTGGTTGCCGCGGCCGTTCTCGTGGTATTTCAGCATCGGCTGCTCGCCTTTGTCAACCGCCGCAACGATCCCGGATTTCTTTTCAAAAGTCTTTACTGTGCTTTTGTTTGTCCGTCTTGTCGGCGAAACTTAATTGCTTCGCCTCTTCTTGCAAGCTTCCGGCCTTGCTTAACAACTTCTCAAAAGTCTTAATAGTGAATCCCTCGAGGAGAAGTGCTATCGGGCCGTGAATGCTTTTAAGTAAAATGCCGATCGCGTGTTGTTCTTGCAGTTGTGGTTCACACTTCATGCTTAAGTTCCTCCATCGAAGTATGTAATCCACCAAAGTTTCATTCGGCTTTTGTTTCTCTACCACTAAATCACCTATAGTGATGTGGTGCCGAGCTCCGTGAATCGCTCGATGAAGAGGTTCTCTAGCTCGAGAACGTCTTCACCTTACCATTTGTAACTCCGCATACCGCCGAAGGCGATTCCCGACGCATCGCCGACGAACTCGTCGGAAGAGTAATGCATCGCTCCCGCCGGCATTGCAACAACCGGCACGAAAGTGTGCCACATGCCTGCTCGGGGTTCCTGGCCCGTCGAAGGTCTTCGAACCGCAGGTGGTACGAAGCCTTTCGGGTATCGGACGTCGTCGAATTCTTCCGGGTAAGGTCTACCCGTCCGAATGGATGTCCCGCTCTTCGATTGTGCTAAGGCTTCTCGCACTTCGCCGTTCCACCAAGTTCTTGATATCCTTTTCAGGAATCATACTTTGTGTTGTATCCTTTTTCACCGATCATCCCCATCGACGGACGTAATCTCCTTTCCTCCGTCTACAATGTGAATGACCTCTCGGGGTGTCTCTCTATGTGGTTGTACTTCGACTCGGAGAGTGGCCGCAGCTACGGCCATCTCTTCCATCCTTTTCGCCATTCGAGCGATCGTGTCGTCTTTCTCCCGAAGCCGCCTTCTCATCGCTCCGGCTCCTCTCTTCTCGCGGCCGCAGGAGCACCTCGCGAAGCCGATGAAGCTCGTGTCTCAACCATGTTGATTTCTGCGTATTCGTCGTCCATGAATTCCGATGAATCAATCTCGTCTCCGAACTTTTCTTCTCTTTCTTTCGCCAATCGTCTGGATATCGGTTCTCAACTTTTCCATGGCATCTTCTAGCGGGGCTTTCGTGTGTCTTCGTGGTTGTCGTGCGATAGCCGCCGGTCCCCTTCTCACGAGTCCCCTTCATCGCGGTAGCACTTTCTTCGCATTCAAGTCTCCTCGGCGAGACTTTCTTTCTCGGCCGTCGTTTCAATCTCAACCGCCCAGCAGTGGGACGCCATACCATCCTTCTAATGCGGCAGGTTCTAGGACCGCATGGTCCGCTCGGCCAAATGCCGGAAGGTGGTATCCTCTCTAATTTGTAATCCCGAGACGACAACGGGCGGACTAGCCTTCGTCCTTTACTTGGCTTTTCCGTCATGATGACGGGTTCTACTCGAGGCCCAAGACGGGATTCGACCGGCACCCGCCCTATCCTTCGTAGAATTTCCGATACGGCGCTTTTCCTTCTTTGCTAACTTTTCTACCAAAGTTTGTAGTCGAGCAAACGGCGTAGTTCTAGTTCTTTTCTCGCGGCTATCGTTGTAATATGCGGGTCGTGGTAATGTGGCAAGCAATCTTGCGAATATTTTCTTCATCTTCTGCGGCGGAGAGGGGATGAAACCTGCTTCCTCCCAAGAGTGGTATGTATTCGAGCAATGGTGTATATTCTGCAGCTTCGGAATTTCCTCTAGGAAAGCAATTTCAAGCAGCTTCCGGCTTCTCTAGCGATCCTTCTACTTCGTTTCTTCTTTGGGTCCTCGTCGCTGACGCGAATCTTCGAACCGGACCCGATTTCGAAAACGAAGGTCTTACAGAAGATCCGTACCCTCCACTGTAACGAGTCCATCATAATTCCGGATTTCTTTCCCCTTTGATTCGGCAAAAGTCGTGGTAGGTGCGAAACAACTAGACCAATGGGGGTAGTAAGAATGATCCTCCTCGCGGACAGCAAGTATTCCTCTTAGTCTGGATCCTTTGCAGAGGAGGGAATTCTTAGGTCGACTTAAGGTCGAACTCCAGCGACGGCTCCTCGCCTTCGGATACCTTGTTCGTCGCTGCAAAGAGGGAGACGTCGGTGATCTCGACGTTCGTGTTTTCAAATCCTTGTCCAAATCGGATGATTCCATTGTCGGGCAATCTCATCCTTATAGACAGCGAAGTCCGACCCATTGGTAAAAGAGAAAATCGCTTCGGGGCTTCCATTTCGCAGGTAGATTCTCGGTTGTCGATCCCAAGTTATGCTTCTTTTCTTTAGGACGAAAAGAAAGGAATTGAAAAGAGTCCGAACTCATTCTTGTTCATGTATTTATAAGAAGGAATCACTTATTAAAAGAATCACTTATTAGAGGGTTTGTTTATTTAGAACGGAGTGTTCAAAGGTGTAGAGAAGGTAAGGAATCCGAATCGGAGTTGGAAAGGAAAAGAGAGTCTTAAGCAAGACTTCTCGACTCGAAGGATCACTCCTAAACTAACACCTATCGGGGTCCACCCCACCTCGGGAATGAGGTAAAGGATCTCGGAACCTCTATGTTTAGTGGTGTCTAAACAAATGGCTCCTAAATCCGAGAGAATGTTGGTTATACTTGTTCAAGGTAGAAATGAACATAGTATCCCAACGGAAAGAAGGGTAGTTTGATCCATAAGGGACATGGATGCACTACCGATTTTTGAAAGCGAATTGTTCGATTAGAATGGAGAGAGGAATTGTCCTCACGTGAGTCGCCGTAAGTTGCTCGGCGAATTTTAAATTTAATTTAAATATAGATATAATTTAGAAAGTAGTATTTGATTTTGAAAATAATTTTAAATTTGAAGATTTTAAGATATGAAATCAAACCGATCTCACATCCCAAATAGTTTATATAAACGAGCACCGCATCACAAACCGTGTATCTATCCCTAAGGATAGACACATCGCTTGATGGTGGGGCTCGGTTAAATAAACTAGAAGATTTTCGACATCCGTTTGGTCCGCGAACCAATTTTATAAGCCAACAAATTCCCCGCTTAATATGAAAACATTAAACAGTGGTTTATATTACTCGGGTTCTTTAAAATTCCCTATAAGGGCAAGCCCCTATAGTTAATTACATCTTAAGTGACGGGAATCACCTAAGAAAACTCTCGATAATAATCAATAATTCTCGCTCTCAAGAATTTCAAAGTTTAAGTTTTCAAAGGATTGAATTTTTGAATCTCAATAGGGAATGGATCAAGTTTGGAACATTTTATTTTGGGAATTCAAAGGAAGAAAAGTAGGAGAAATTACGGATTCGAAGTGAACTTCGATAATCTCCCGACTATCCTATTGTTTGGCTTGGATTTAGGAAAGTCCTAATGTTTATTTAATGTTTTAATCTTGCCAATTTTAATTAATTAGGGCTTATATTTATATGATAGAATCATACAAATAGCCTGGAAGATATGAGGGTTTATGTCGTATCGGACGATTACCTCGGAATCCTAAGACCGGTTAGGGCTTAATTTGCAATGCAAATGCCTAACGAAGAGTTGAGGATTTATGTTGCACTAGGCAAACTACCTCGAAGTCCTATGGCTTTGTTGTTTAATTCTAGGAAAGTTTTGCTGAAGTAGGTTCAAGTTTTGCCGACGACGATGGCCGTGCCGCCCACCATGCTCGAGCTCCTTGTTGTTGCAGAGGTTTAGTATTAGAAATCATAAATCGGGGATGAGAAAAGTGTTTTGGTTTAGAGAAGTCTTAATTTCCAAGTGTTTTTTGTGTTTTAATTAAAACAAATCTTAAAGTTGATTATAACAACACCGGTTAAGATCCCACGGTTCCATCCTTCCGACATCATTATTTTTATCGGATTCACTTAGTCCAGATGAATTTGCTAAACTCAACCGAATGAGTTCCACACTTTCATTTAGACCGTGGAAATCCCGTTAAGCAACACGTAGGTTACATCATCCGAGGTATTCCCGATCATCCAACAGGACGTTTTAATTCGACTTGTAATTGTAGTTTTGTGTTCTGTTTGTGATTAAATTTTGAGTTGCTTTATATTTTGAAATGTTGTGGCGGTGAATTTTATCTTGTAATGACTTTTAACTTAGTTTTGGTTTCAGCTTTAGGGACTATCCTAAAGGTGTGGGTTTTCATGCAACAGCTTGTTTTATCATGCAAGAAAAGTAAAGTGCATTTGCAATAAAGTAAATTGCAAGAAAGTAAATTGCAGGAAAGTAAATTGCGATAAAATAAAAGCGTACTCGGAGGGTCTTCCCGTCATTCCAAGCCGCACTTAAAACACGATTAGAACATTTAAGCAAGTTCCTAAGTAAAGCTAAGGTAAGGGTTATGGTTTTCTACCAAATTCCTAATCCTATAGCTAGTCATTTCCTATGACGTCTAGGTTCCTTGTGTTTTTGGTTTGAAGACGATTTTCTTCATCAAAGAACAATTAAGTTCAATTGTTCTTATAAATATCCTATCATATCGAGGAAGTGCTTAAGAAGAATCTTAAACATCTTTTCAATATTTCTAGGATTGTTTTAAGTCCAAATGAATTTAATTATGTAAATGAATCGATCGTCCGAGGTTTTCAAGTTTTGTTAACTTGCTCGATGAACTAGAATATTTGAATGTCCTATAAGTGAAGTAACATTTCATTTAATATTCCGTTTAGGAGTTATGATAACTAAAGCTTTTGAGGGTAAATTGGTGTTCAAATGGTTTGTGATTTAGCTTAATTTCAATTGAAGGGTTTAAATTTGGAATAGTGTTCAAGTTATTTTAGGCTTATTTCTTTATGTCTTAGGTGATGTTATTTAATTCAACTTAATTTAATTTAATTTAATTTAATTTAATTTAATTCAATTTAGTTTGATTTGATGTTACATTAAATTAATTTGATTTAATTTAATTTTTTTTAATTTAATTTGATTTAATTTAATTTAATTTAATTTAATTTATTTAATTTAATTTTTAATTTAATTTAATTTAATTTAATTTAATTTAATTTTTAATTTAATTTTTAATT